>PVLD010006392.1:0-101197 GCA_004027595.1 Dinomys branickii | reverse complement strand
TATTTCCTCAGTCGTTTTTGTATTAGCAGAAGTGAAGATAACTTTATATTATACAGCATCCAGTGCAAATTCCCTACTATCTTATCTACAATTTGGTATTTCCTTTAATGTTTTTGTGTTAACTAATGTGAAGATAACTATGTAATACAACATCCAGTTCTAATTCCCTACTATATTCTGTATAACTTTGTATTTTCTGGTTCATATGTCTCCATTCTTTTGTCTTTAAAATAAAGAAGAAAAAAAAAAAAAAGAAACACATTAACTCAAAAGGAAATTCATAGACTAAACATCAAAGGATGGAAAACAATACTCCATGTGACAAGAACCCAGAAAAAAGTGGGGGTAGCTATTCTGTTTTCAGACAACGTGAACTTCAAATCAAGAACAATCAAAAGAGATAAAGAAGGTCACTACATACTTGTTAGGGGAAAACTGTGAGAAGAAGTGATAAAAATCATAAGTATCTATGTACCAAATACAGGTACACCCAAATATATAAGACAAATTTCAACAGATGTGAAAAATCAAATGAGCAGTAATACAGTCATAACAGGGGACTTTATCATTCTATTGTCACAATGAGATAGATCAATATACAAAGAATCAGCAAAGAAATAACAGATCTAAACCAAACTTGTGAATAAATGGAGTTAGAAGACCTGTACACACTGTTCTAACCAACAACATCAGAATATAGCTTCACATGGGAGGTTCTCTAAAATAGACCATATACTAGCACATAGAACATGCTTAAGTAAATACAAAGGAACTGAAATTATCCCGTGCATACTAGTGAACCATAGTGCAATGAAATTGGAAATTAATGATGAAGGAAATTTCAAAAACTTCATGAACACATGAAAATTAAATAACATCCTCCTGGACAACCAAAGGGGCACATGAAATTAAAG
The DNA here is from genome assembly GCA_004027595.1 of Dinomys branickii. Classification (NCBI taxonomy): domain Eukaryota; kingdom Metazoa; phylum Chordata; class Mammalia; order Rodentia; family Dinomyidae; genus Dinomys; species Dinomys branickii. Next base: position 100,283 of record PVLD010006392.1, on the reverse strand, counting down.
AAGAAATTAAACAAGATTTAAAATCAAACAAAAATGCAGATACAACTTACAGAAACTTGTGGGATGCAATGAAAGCAGTCCTCAGAGGAAAGCTTACAGCAGTGAATTCCCACATCAGGAAAACAGAATGAGCATAAATAAACAATTTTATGCTGTACTTCAAGCTTGTAGAAAAAGAACAATTCAAGCCCAAAGACCAAAGCAGGCAGGAAATTATAAAGATCAGAGCAGAAATTAATGCAAAGGAAATTAAGAAAACAATACAAAGCATTAATGAATCAAAGAGTTGGTTCTTTGAAAGAATAAATAAAGTTGATAAACCTCTCAGAAAAAGGAAAGAAAACACTCAAATTCATGCAAAAAGAAATGAAAAAGATGAAATCACTACAGATCTTGTAAAAATTCTGAAGATCTTTAATACCTACTTTGAAAATCTTTACTCTCATAGGATAGAAAACATAGAGGAAATGGACAGATTCTTAGGTACATATGAATTCCCAAAGCTGAATGAAGGAGATATAAAAATCCTGAATAACTCAGTATCAGCCAATGAAATAGAAAATGTAATAAAAAACTTATCAGCAAAGAAAAGCCCAAGTCCCAGTGGAGTCACAGCTGAATTCTACAAGAAATTTAGAGAAGATTTAATGCCAATTCTTCTCAAACTCTTTAATGAAATTGAAAGGAAGGAATTCTCCCTAACTCATTCTTGGAGGCAAGTATTACTCTGACACTAAGAGAAAGACCCAACCAAAATAGAGAACTATAGGCCAATCTCTCTAATGAATATAGATGCAAAAATTCTCAATAAATACTAGCAAACAGAATAAACCAAATCATCAAGAAGATTATATACATCATGACCAAGTTGGATTAATCCAGCAATGCAGCATGGTTCAATATATGCAAATCAATTAATGTAATAAACCATATCAATAGAATAAAAACAAAAAATTACATAATCATCATAATAGATATGGAAAAAGCTTTTGATAAAGTCTAACACTCATTCATGATAAAAACTACAGAAAATAGGAATAGCTGGTCTTTACCTCACTCTCATAAAAGCCATCTATAACAAACCAACAGCCAACATCATACTAAATGAACAAAAACTGAAAGCTTTCACTTTAAAATCAGGAACAAGACAAGGATGTCCACTGTTACCACCCCTAGTCAATATAGTCCTGGAAATATTAGCCAGAGCAATTAGACAAGAGAGAGAAAAAAGGAATAAGGATAGGAAAGGAAGAAACGAAATTATCATTATTTGCAGATGACATGGTACTCTACACAGAAGACTCCCAAAACTCCACCAAAAGGCTTATAGATTTAATAACCAAATTCAGTAGTGTAGCTGGATACAAAGTCAATACTGAAAAATCAATAGCATTCCTGGACACAAACAGCAAGCAGACAGAGAGAAATTAGGGAAACCAAACCTTTCATAATAGCATCTAAAAAAATTGAAATACTTAGGAATCAATTTAACAAAGGAAGTAGAAGATTTATACAATGAAAATTACAGTACTTTGAAAAAAGAGATTGAAGAGAATTTCAGAAAATGTAAAGATATTCCTTGCTTATGGATAGGAAGAACCCATATGTGAAAATAGCCATACTTAAAAACAAAAAATGGCCATACTCCCAAGGCTGTTATACAGATTTAATGCAATCCCAATCAAAATACCATTAGCATATCTCACAGAACTAGAGAAAACATCCCTAAAATTTATCTGGAAACAGAAGAGACCAAGAAGAGCAAAGGTAATCCTGGGCAATAAAGGCAAGGCAGGGGGCATCACAATTTCTGACTTGAAATTATACTACAAAGCTACTGTGATAAAATCAGCATAGTACTGGCAAAAAAATAAACCTGAGGATCAGTGAAACAGGTTATAAGATTCAGACACAACTACAAACATTCTTAGCCACCTTATCTTTGACAAAGGGGACAAACAAGTTCACTGGAGGAAAGATAGCCTCTTTAACAAATGGTGCTGGAAAAACTAGCTTTCCACATGCTGAATACTAAAATTAGACCCATGTCTATCACCATGCACTAAACTAAAGTCAAAATGGATCAAAGATCTAAATATTAAAACAGCAAAACTAAATTTACTGAAAGAGAAAGTAGGTAGAAATCTTGAAGACATAGGGGTAGGTAGAGAGTTCATGAAGAAAACCGCATTACATGGGAAATATTTCAAAGAATCAACAATGGGGATCTCATCTTATTGCAAAGTTTTTGCACATTAAATGAAATCACCAACAGAGTGAAAAGGAAACCCATGAATTGGGAAAAGATTTTAGCCAACTGCCCCTCAGACAAGGGACTTCTATCTAGAACATGTGAAGAAATAAAAAAATCAGGCTTCCCAAATTCAAAGACCCAATCCAAAAATGGGCATCTGAGATGAATACACACTTCTCAGGTGAAGAAATACAAATGACATACAAATACATGAAAAAATATTCAACGTCATTGGTCATTCGAGATATGCAAATTAAAACAACACTGAGATTCCATCTCACCCCAAAAAGAACAGCTGTCTTCTAGAAATGAATCAATAACAAATACTGGAGGGGCTGTGGGGAAAAATGAACCCTTCTCCATAGCTGATGGCAGCGTAGACTGGAGAAATCACTGTGGAAGTCAGTGTGGAGATTCCTCACAAAATTAGGATTAGAGGTCCCACTTAACGCAGCTATTCTTCTGGGTATTTTCCTAGAAGAATTGAGAACATCCCACCACAGCAATATATGTGCACCCACGTTTATAGCAGCATAATTTGTCATAGCTAAATCCTGGAAACAACTTCAACGCCCATCAGCTGAGGAATGGATAAAGAAGATATAGCACTTTTATACAGTGGAGTGTATACCCAGCTATTAAAAAGGACAAACTCAAGGCTTTTACAGGTAAATGAATGCAGCTAGAGCCCGTACAAATCGGACCCACATGTATAAATATCATATTGTCTCCCTAGTGCAAGAATCTTAAAGAGCAAATAAGACCCAAAAGGTACAATAGATATTGTGAAATGGAAAGAAATTGCTCAAGGGGAGGGAACAACTGAGATGAGCAAAGGAGAAAAAGAAGGAAAAGGAAAAGATATATATATATACATATAGGCTGGGATAATTATACTGCTGATGTCTATTGCTGTATTGAAGTTAATAGTTACTGCTTAAATTTTTTAACCAATTTTGCATGCTTATATCTGGTAATCTGATCAACTAATTTGAAGACAACAATATGCAATATAACAACCACTGGTGAATCCTACCACCTTGTTTAGTGAAGCTCTGTATTGTTTCTAAGAGATTTTTTTTTAAATTTTCTTATTCTCTTTAATGGTTCCACCAATTTTGCATTCTAACATCTGACAATCTGAGCAACTTTGTTGAGGATAACAATATGTAATACAACAACCACTGTTAATTCCTATCATTTTGTTTTGAAACCCTATATCATTTTGTTTCTGTGTTGTTTTGTTTTTGTCTATGTTGTTGTTATTTTTTAATTCTCTTTTAAAAAAATAAATAAATAATGGCCTACTGAACAACTAATGAGTCACAGATAAAATTAAAGAAGAAATTAAACAGTATCTACAATTAAATGACAATGCCAGTACATGATACCAGCACTAATGGGACACAATGAAAGCAGTCTTAAGAGTAAAATTAATAGAGGTGAACTCTCACATCAGAAAAACAGAATTAGCTCAAATAAACAACCTAATATTGAATCTCAAACTTCTCAAAAAGATGAGCAGGTTAAGCCCAAAGCTACTATGAAGGAGGAAATTATATAGATTAGATCAGAAATTAATGCAATTGACACTAAGAAAACAATACAAAATTAATTGAATTAAAGAGTTGGTTCTTTGAAAGATTAAATAAAATGACAAACCCTTAGTCAACTTTATGTAAAGAGGAAAGAAATGACTCAGATTCATGTAGTTATGAATGAAAAGGATGAAATCACAACAGATCCTTTGAAAATCCAGAAGAACATCAGTACCTATTTCAAAATGCTTTACTCTAATAAGATGGAAAACCCAGAAGAAATGCACAGATTCCTAGATACATATGAATTACCAAAGTTGAATCAAGAAGATATAAAAATTCTAATAACTTATCATTAATAAATGAAGTTGAAAATGTAACTAAAAGCTTACCAACAAAGATAAGCTCCAGTCCTGATGGAGTCACTGCTGAATTGTGTAAGAAATTTAGAGAAGACCTAATGCCATTACTCTTTAAACTCTAATGAAATTGAAAACAAAGCAATACTCCTAAATTCATTCCTGGAAATAAATGTTACCATGATACCAAAACCAGAGAAGGACCCAACTAAGAGAGACATACAGGCCAGTCTTCCTCATGAACATGTACACAAAAATCCTCAATAAGATATTGGCAAATAGAATGTAAATGCAAATAGATTACCTAGTTATCCTGGTGGTCACACTTGATCCTCAGTCTCCACTGAGCTGGGCTGCTGACTCTGGGGTCTTCCATTGGTTGGCAGAGTATACTTAGTTCTTCCAGGTCATGATCTGAGGTCAGTAGCACATTAAGAAGATTCCAGGGCTACTTTGTGTCTCTTTGTTAATGCTTTCCTCTTTTTTTTGTTGATGTAGTTCTTTTTCTTTCACACTTAAAAAAAAATTATATAAAAAAAAGAAAAAGGAAGGGAGGGATAATTATCTATGTATGCATGTAAGTATGTATGTATATGCAGCATATCTAACTTAGTTGTACTACTGACTTAAAGGTCACTTTGTTGTAAGGAATAGTTGATGATTATTTGTTTGATCAATTTTGCATGTCTATATCTGTTTTCCTGAGTATACACTTCAAAGTTAACAATATGTAATGCAACAACCATTGTTGATTCCCTGTCACCTTGTCTGTAACTCAGTTTTGATTGTACTATTCTTATGCTACTTTCTGTCTGTTTGTTAATATGTTTTTGTTCTTTTACTTTTAAAATAAAAGTGTAAAAAAAAAAAAAAAAGAAGATTCCAGGGATGCAGGGTTGATTCAACATATGCAAATCAATAAATGTAACATACTTTATTAACAGAGCCAAAAGTAAAAAACATATGATAATCTCAATTGATGCAGATAAATTGTTTGAGAGAGTCCAACCCCCATTCATGAGGAAAATACTACAGAAAATTTGAATACGTGTTTTTTTTATCTCACTCTGATAAAAACCACCTGTGACAAACCAATAGCCAACATCATACTGAATGGTCAAAAACTGAAAGCATTCACTCTAAAATCAGGAACAAGAGAAGGATGTCCAGTGTTACCACTCTTATTCAATATAGTTCTGGAAATATTAGCCAGAGAAGTTAGACAAGAGAAATAAATAAAGAAATAAGTAACAGAAAGGAAGAAGTTACATTATCAATATTTGCAGGTGACATGATACTCTACATAGAAGACCCCAAAACTCCACCAAAAGACTGCTTCTAGATTTAATAACCAGACTCAGCTGCATAGCTGGATAAAAAAATCAACACTCAAAAATCAATAGTATTCCTATACACAAAATATAAACTCACTGAGAGAGAAATTAGGGAAAACATTCCTTCATAATAGCACTGAAAAAATGAAATACTTAGGAATCAATCTAAAAAATGAAGTAAAAGATCTCTACATTGAAAACTATAGTATTCTGGAAAAGGAGATTGAAAAGGATATAAGGAAATGGAAAGATATCCCTTGCTCATGGGTAGGAAGAGCCAACATTGTGAAAATGGCCATACTTCCAAAATTAAACAAATTTGATGCAATCACAATCAAAATACCATTAGCATATCTCACAATACTAGAGAAAAAATTCCTAAGAGTCATTTGGAACCAGAAAAGACCTAGAATAGTAAAGACAAACTTGAGCAACAAAGGCAAGTCAGGGGACATAACAATCCCTGACTTGAAATTATGCTGCAGAGCTACTGTGATAAAAACAGAATGATACTGGCAAAAAACAGACCTGAGGATGAAAAGAACAGATATGAAGATGAGAACCAACAAACACAGCCACCTTATGTTTAAAAAAGTGTCGAAATATGTACTAGAAAAAAGATAATTTCTTTAATAAATGGTGCTAGAAAAATTGGCTTTTGACATGCTGAAGTCTAAAACTAGATGCACATCTATCACCATGCACTTAAACTAAAGTCAAGCTGGATTAAAATATTAAAACAGAAACACTAAATCTGCTGGAAGAGAGAATAGGTAGAACTCTCGAATCATTTTCTGCTGTTGGTGGGAGTCTGGACTACTACAACCTCTGTGGAAATCAGTGTGGAGATTATTTAAAAAAACTAGGAGTAAAGGTTCCATTTGATCCAGCTCTTCCCTTTCTTGGTATCTTCCCCAAAGAATTAAAAGCATAATACCACAGCAATACATGTGCACCCATGTTTATAGCTGCAGTTTGTAATAGCTAAATCTTGGAAACAACCCAAATACCTGTCAACTGATGAATGGATAAACCAGCCGTGGTTTTTAAAAAATACAATGGAGTATCACTCAACCATAAAGAAGGATAAATGTGAGACATTTATAGCTAAATGGATGGACCTTGAGATCATACTGTTAACTGAAATAATTTAGATACACATGTTTAAATATTACATTGTCTTTCTGATTTGAGAAAGTGAAAGTGTAAATAAGAATCAAAATGCATAACAGATATTGTGAAATAGGAAGAAATTTTTCAAGAGGAAAAGGGCACTGGGGGAGAAAAAATGAGAAAAAAGATAAAGTGGAAATAAAGCTTTGTAAATAAGGAGGGGAAGAAAGGTTGAATGTGAGAAGGGGAATGGGAAAAAGAGGAACTAAGGTATATCATGTACAGGTACACATTCCCTATGATGAATGTGATCATTTTGTATTTCTAAATTGTACCAATAAACTTAATAAAAAACTGCAAATTTTCTAAGACAAAATCTTACTTTGAAACAATTTGTTTCAGCTTTATAAAGAATTTTACCTTGCAAATATCCAGAAAGCAAGATTTTTCTGTGTATTGTAGTTCCCTATAGAACAAAGGTGATGCCATTCCGTTTACATAGCCTTACATTAAGAAGGTAGAGAAGTGCGATGATTCTTTGGCAAGGGCCACCTGCTGTGATGGGTTGAATTGTGCTGCAAAATATGTTGAAGTCTTAACCACCAGTACCTAGGAAGGTGGCCTTATTTGGAACAAGTGCTGATGAGGTCATTAGGGTAGAGATTATAAAAAGGGAAATTTAGGACAGAGAGAAACAGGGCAATTGCCATGTAACGATTGAGGTGATGTTGCTGTAGCCGAGAATGCCAAAGACCGCCAAAACCTAGGAGAGAAAGGCATGGGGTAGATTCTTACATCCCTGGGGACCCAGTTTTGCCAACACCTTGGTTGAGAATCTAAACTTTCAGTCTCCAGAATTGTGAGACAATAAAGTCACTAACATATGACATTCATTATGGCCATCCCAGGAAATGAGGGTAAAGTCCAAGCTTTCATAATGAGACTCTTCTCTCTTCAAGGTTGTTATGTTTCACATTCTCCACCTTCCAGAAGTTTGCAGCACATGTCAGACAAACCCCCACCCCACGACATCCCACACTGAACTGCACTTTTGAAATTTGTATTTGTTTCCCAGATAGCACTAGATTTTGTTTTCCAAATTTTTTTCCCCCTCATTATGAAAATAGCTGCCAATGTGACCACGGATACTTGATGTCGTATTGGTGTTCTAGCTTCTAGATGTTTTGGGTATGCATTTACATTTGGGAGACATGAAGAAACTAAGTGTCATTATCATTTTTCTTGATAAAAATGAGAGTTAGGCCTTTTATTCTTTCAACAATGAAAGCAAGCATTTTTTCAAAAGTTGAAGTCAGATGAAGGGGTGGTGGCAATAATGGGAAAGATGCAAGCTCTTCACCTTTTGTCAGTATGTATTCACGTGCGGTTATTTTATATTTCTCTCTAGGACTTGCCAAAGACCAAATGTGGAGCAAAGTTTACTTGTCGTTTGCCAATCACAGTCTCCACCTTTTGGTGACCATCATCGGAGGATGCTGTCTTTGTACCTGTGTAGGCAGCTAGATTTTCTTACTTCTTTTGTATGCCATTAAAAGTCACATTCACTATCATAGGGTTTAAGACTTTGCCAGCTGGGAGTCTGAAAGTGAGCTTCAGCCTTCTCATTGGATTCATTGTTGGATATGGAACGTTCATATATGAGTCAAAAGTTTTTTAAAAAATGAGAATGCTTCTTTGAAAACACTTTTAAGGGCCAATAAGAGACAGAAAAGTTGGTGGGGGAAGGCCCTGAGTCTGCTATAGGTGCTTCAGAAGGAGTTGGAAAATTGTAACTCACTGTCATATGGCTTTGGTAATCACATAAAATCTTTCAATCCTGTGTTCCTTTCCTCATACTGAGGGATTCTCATGTCTGCTTTCAAGGCTGGGCATGAGTATCAGATGGAGTTTCTTTACTGAAGCAGTCTGTAAAGCATGTGTTGCTCTAGCAGAACAGGGCTTTTCACATTGTCTACAAAACATGACTTAAAGTTTTCTCTCCACTAGAGTTAGACCTTGACAAAATTCAGTGCCTAGGAATGTATAAAAGAATTAGAGAATCTTTAAAGCATTTCCTCATTCTGTATACCCTTTGGCCCCTCTTATGAACTGTAGAAATTGGCATTGAAAACTTAATTGCCTCTCCAATTCTAGAAATACAGAGTCCAGAGGTATTTTTATACAAATGCCACACCTTTTGTATTTGAGTCTTAAATCATAACAGATCACTCAGCTTCTGAAGGGAATTCTTGGTGAAGAACCACCTGCTGTGAACTTATTAATGATCAGCTTTCCCATTAGAAGAATTAGTGCTTGAAAGTGGCTTGGAGAGTTTGTCCATAGTGAGCTGGAAAAGCTTTCTGATACACACCATTGCATCTGCTTTAAGCCCCAGACCTTTCGGCTGCCAGGTTTTATCTGATCCCTCTGATGTATTTAGTTCCAAGTGTGACACAATGACATCAACAAGTGAACTTTTTCATTAACTGGCTGAGAGTAAAATTTAACTAAACTGTTCCATATTTTGAAGGGCACAAATTACAATCTGTATCTCTGTCCTCTGTGTGCCCGGCACAGCTAGGAGATACTGGCTCAGATGGCTCACGAACCACTAACACTAGGGTTCACACTTGGGCCCTCCCTGTATGTGTCCTGTGCCACCTGAGGTATTAGATCAGGTGGTCCATGAACTGCTGAAACCTCAGTTTGCATCTGGGCTTTGCATACACCCTGACCTCACAGAAACAGGTGGTCTGTGTTCATTGCCAGTGCAGCCTACATCTGGCTCCTGCATGTGCCCTGAGCTGCCTGGAGATACTGAATCAGGGGGTCCATAATCTGCTGACACTGTGGTTCATGTCTAGGCTCTACTTGTGCCCTGAGCTGCCTGGGGACACTTGATCAGGGAGTCTGCAATCTGTAGACATTGTAGTTTATGTCTGGGACCTGGAAGAACTAAGTATACTCTGCCAACCAATGGAAGACCCCAGAGTCAGCAGCCCAACTCAGTGGACACTGAGGATCAAGTGTAACCACCAGGATAACTAGGTATGCTTGTGACCTTTGTTGAACTGCCACAGAAGAGGAAGACTGGGCACTCTGCCTCCAGCATCAAACATGACAAGGCAAAGGACTAAAATGCAATCTCAGAACTCCATCCCACCCAGAACAAGTCCAGGAGACACTGACATAGGAGAACTTGGTAAACACACACCTGGAATTACTGAAATAATTGCAATGGAAGTAAAGAAAAAACTCCATCAGGCCATATAAGATATCAGATCAGAAATAATGTCTCAGTTAAAAAATAGAGGAGCATAGGAAACTGATGGAAATGTTAAGTGAAAAATATAGGAGTGAACTAGAATGCATGAAACAGATTCAAAGATGTATCCAGGAAATCAAAACTTCCATTGAAAGCTGGCAGAACTGCTTGAATGAAGCCAAAGATAGGATTTAAGTTCTCAAAGAGAGCATGGCAGCTAATGATCTCAAAAGGAAGGATCTCTTAAAATTAACAAGGAACCAGGAAAAATCAATTCAACAGCTGCAAGATGAGGCAAAGAGAAATAATGTAAGACTAACAGGAGTCAACAAAACAGTAGGAGGTGACACAAATGACATAAAGAGGATGTTTTCAGAAATAATAATTGAAAATTTCCCAAGCATGGAAAACAATTCTGATGTACAAGTAAGTGAGGCATATAGAACTCCAACCAGTCATAACAAAATAAAACTACACCCAGACATATAATAATCCAGATCCCAGACATGCAGCAAAAGAGCAGAATATTAAAAGCTGTTAGAGAAAAGAAACAGATCACCTATGAAGGAAAGCCCATCAGAATCACAGCAGATTTCTCAACACAAACTGTCCAATTGAGAAGAGCTTGGAGTAAAGTATTACAGGTCCTGAGACGAAAGAGCTTCCAACTGAGATTGATGTATCTTGCAGAACTATCCCTCAAATTTAATGGAGAAATAGAATATTTCCATGACAAAGACCAACTGAAGAATTTCATGAGTGCCAAACTGTTATGGTTGATACATTGTGTCAACTTGGGGAGTCTGGAAGTTTGGTTGAGTGATTCAGCAGGAAGCCAGGGTGCTTACTTTGTATATATCCCGAGCCTGTGGAACAGGAGGGCATGGAGACTGTGCGAGAGCTACACATCCCCTGGGTGGGGGTAGGCTGTTTACAAGGTAAGGGAGAGAAAGAAGCTGCTTGCCTGCCATTCCTCCCTTTTTGCTGGTTGTTTTGCTGTGCTTTGCTGCCATGAACAGTTTTCCCTCTGCCATGTGCCACTCTGACTCAGAACCAGCCATGTATGGACTGGAACCTCCACAAACTGTAAGCTAAATAAACCTTTCCTTCCTTCATTTTGGGTGTTGGGTATTTTGTCACAGCAATGAAAGAAAAGTAACCAAGACACAAACCAACCTTACAAAGAGTACTAAAAGATATTCTAGACGGAGGAAAAAATGACCACAATTTCAAGAACAACAATAGAAAGGAACCCTCCAGAAAAGTAAGCAATTAAACAGGGAGAGAAAGTAGGAAACCAACAGCAAGTAAATAACATGACAGAGATAAGCCAGCATATATTGGTTATAACCATTAATGTAAATGGCCTTAATTCAGCAATCAAAAAAAAAAAAACAGACTGTCAGAGTCGATTAAGAAACAAAATCCAACAATATGCTGTATAGAGGAAACACATTTTTCTCCAAAGGAAATCCACAGACTGAAAGTCAAAGGATAGAAAACAATTCTCCATGCAACAGGAACCAAGAAAAAAGCAGGGGTAGCCATTATGTTTGCAGACAACATAAACTTCAAACTAAAAACAATCAAAAGAGATAAAGAAGGACATTACATACTTGTTAGGGGAAAACTGCAAGAGGAAGAGATAATAATCATAAACATGTATGCACCAAATATGGGAGCATCAAACTATATAAGACAAATCTTAACAGACATGAAAAAACAAATAATTAATAACACTATTGTAACAGGGGACCTAAACACCCCTTTGACACAAAGAGATAGGTCAACTAGACAAAAAATCAGCAAAGATATAACAGATCTGAACCAAATGTGTGAATAAATGGACTTGGTAGATGTATACAGAGTTTTCCATCCCACAACATCAGAATACACATTTTTTCTTAGTTGCACATGGGACTTTCTCTAAAATAGACCACATTCTAGTCTGTAGAGCATACCTACCTAAATGCAAAAGAATTGAAATTATCCCATGCATATTATCTGACTACAGTGCAATGAAATTGGAAATAAATAACAAAAGGAACTCCAAAAACTCCATACACACTTGGAAATTAAATAACAATCTCCTGAACAACCAATGGGTCACAGAAGAAATTAAAAAATACCTATAAACAAAGGAAAATGTAGATACAACTTCCTGGAATCTGTGGGATGAAATGAAAGCTGTCCTCGAAGGAAAATTTATAGCAGTGAACTCACACATAAGGAAAACAGAAAGAGAACACATAAATAGCCTAATGCTGCAAATGTCCAACATTGTTAGTCATTTGAGAAATGCAAATTTAAAAAACACTGAGATTTCATCTTACCCCAGTAAGAACAGCTATCATTAAGAAATGAACCAATAACAAATGCTGGCAAGGCTATGGAGAAATAGGAACTCTTCTCCACTGCTGGTGGGAATGCAGACTGGTGAAATCACTGTGGATATCAGTTTGAAGATTCCTCAACAAACTATGTCTAGAGGTCCTATTCAACCCAGCTATTCCCCTTCTGGGTATTTTCCCAGAAGAACTGAAAACATCATATCACAGCGATATATATGTGCACCCATGTTTATAGCAGTGCAATATGTAATAGCTAAATCATGGAAGCAACCCAAATGTCCATCCACTGAGGAATGGATAAAAAAAGCTGTGGTGTTTTTATATAATAGAATATTACTCAGCTATAAAGAAAGATAAACTCAAGGCTTTTATGGGTAAATGGTCACAACTGGCAACCATACTTATAAGTGAATTAAATCAGACCCACATGTGTAAACAACATATTGTCTCGCTAGTGTAAGAACCTGAAAGAGTGAATAAAATTAGGAGGTATGATTGACATTGTGAAACAAAAGGAAAATGCTCAAAAGTATATAACTGGGATGAGGAATAAGACGAAAGAAGGGGAAATTTGTGTTTATACAGTATAGCTAACATAGTTGTACTACTGACTTCTATTGCTTTATTGAAAGGAACTGTTAAGGATTAAGGAACTGTTAAAGGAACTGTTCACTGATTAATTACTTGACCAATCTTATGTGTCTGTTTGTGTTCCTGAGTAATCACTTTAAAGAAATCAATATGTAATACAACCACCATTGTTAATTTCCTATCACCTTGTCTGAATTTCAGTATTGCATGTATTGTTCTTCTATTATTTTATAAATGTATGTGTGTTTGTTAATATGTTTTCATTCTTTTGTTTTTTAAAATAAAAAATAAAGGGCACATACTTTTATCTCTACATGATTGTAGTATTGCAACAAGTAAGTTATAAACACAAACAGGTCATTCTGTGTTCTGGTTTACATCTTTGCTTCACATTACTTCATGCAACTTTAGTTGTGCTTCAGAACAGAACACGTGGAAGTTCTTACTCTTAAGTACACAATACAGAAAGTTTCCTACATATTACCTCATATGGTAAAATAGTGCTTCTCACAATGATAAAAATTTACCTGTATGAGAGAAACAAAAATGTATGATTATAATTAAATTATCTGCAACAATATATCTCACTGTGGTTTTAGACAAAGAATTGGGTCAAAAACTGTTTGTGGAATTAAAACTTGGTTTTTATTTCCCCTCGACAAGCAACGTTGACTTAGAACCGAAAAGCAAAGCAATAGAAAAATAAATGTTTCATCAGCGTCATATAGGAATGAAAGTAAGATTAGGACTCACAAGACCAACATTTCTTGATGGTCTGTTGCTATCCGAGCTGGAAGAGATCCTTGGGTCATTTTTATCAACTCTTCCTCTAATATCTCTGAGAATCATTAATCTGCTCATTTAAAGATTACGTTGTGGAATAGAGGTAAGTTGTCTCTATAATTTCCTATTCACTCCTTTAGGTGAGTTCTTTGCTCACTCAAAGAACTGTCAGCAAATATGATTACTATTGTGTGTATTGATTTTTATACATCAGTAGATGATAGGCAGGAGTTGATACAAATGTTGTGGTTTAGAGCATTGCCTGCTCTTATCCCAGCTCTCTCCTTATAAGGTGCTCTGCAGACTTGGGTAAGTTAATTAACGCTGTACCTCAGTTTCTGTGATTGCAAAAGGAACACAATACTGGAGCCTAAATACCTCATAGGTGGGAGTGAGTACCCAGGAGGAGAACACATTTAAAAGCTCGTGGCATTGCCCCTGGCATAGCACGTGCATTGGATATTAGTGGCCCTGCTCCCCAACTCAGGCTCCCAGTAAGATCAGCTCAGCTACCAGCTGCAGCAGAGGGCAGTTTGGAGTTTGTAGTGGGGATCAAAGCCTAATGCAATGGATAGATATCCCTGCGAGCTGACTTTCAGTGTGGAATCACCAGGCTGTTCCTTAATAAAAGGGTGTGATTCTTCCCAGCCCCCTTTTCTTCTGGAGGCTAGCACCACCCAAAGAGGAGACTCCTGATGGTTAAGGCTGCCAAGAAGCCAAAGCCTTTGTGTCTGGTTTTGTATTTGCCCTGATGGTCTGGTGTTGCCTGGAATTCGCTTCACAGTGCTGTAGGTCATTGAATCCCTGTGGACTTTAGTGCCACATCTGTTAAAAGAGCGAGGGTCAAGCTTGGTGACCTCAGCAGCTCTTTTTTAATGAAATGATGCTGCTTCAGATGTCAGGCACACAAGGAAGGTTTGTGGGGACAGATGCATGCCCACGTTCTCACCCTACATTGAAGACTGAACAAAAACCATCTCCTACAGGACCAGTGAGGAAGCAACACAAAGACCTGCCTTTTTAGTTCCCACCATGGACTGCCGCCTCACCTGTCTCAAAGTCCTGTTTCAACAGGGTTGTCATCTCTCTGGCAGAAGCAGCAACTGGATCTGATTTACCACTGTAACTTACTGTGTTCATCACTTCATTGCTCAGGAAATACCTGGCAAGGGGACAAAGTAAATCACCCAAGACTGAAGAAAAGGCATTTCCCTGATTCTCTTTGGCCCGCTTTTTATTTGTGACCTCTTGGGAAAATGCAGGCACCAAGAGTAGTGAGCAGACCTAGAGAAGGTGGTAGTAGGACAGCAATAAACTGGAATATGGACCTCTGCAATTTTGAACTAAGTGTAAACGGTTCCAAAATTCTTGAGACTATCCCAGATCTCTACAGATTTAAGAAAAATTCCTTGAAGCTCTTCAAATACCGTCGCTAAGTTTGGTGAATACTAGTGAAGCATCTTGCAGAAATTATCACAGATTTAAAGGTCAAATCCTTTCACCTGATGCAAGACCATAAATAAAAGTGTCAGCCCGACATGGTGTGCAAATGCAGAGTGAACTCCGCAGCACGCACTTTGCTGATTCCCGGGCCAGTTCTCTTTATAAAGTGCACTTTGGGGCTTCCGCTCATAAAATTCTTTTTCAAAATTTTAAAAAGATTTAAATTTTTTTATTAGTACATGTTTGCAGTATCTAATGATTGCATTCACTGTAGGGAATTGGTACATGCATGTAACATATTTCACTTCTTTCCTCCCTTATCCTTCACCCCTGTTTATTTTGCCAGCATCAGATTCATTTAGTTATCATTCTTCCGTTCATCTATTTTCCACCTTCTTATTTCCTTCATAGAGTTTCATTTGAAAAAATACAGCAAAATGCTGTTATGAAACTGCATTATTTAATTGATCTGTCAAATCTAGTATTTCCATGCAGAAACTCCTTCCTGACATTGTTTAGAATATCTATTTTTCTGAATTCACGGACATTTTTTGGGGGCGGTACAAGGAATTGAACTCAGGGCCTTGTGCTTGCCAGACAAGTGCTTGTACTGCTGAGCTATATCCCCAGCCCTCCTCAGATATTTAAGTGAGTGATAATATATGTTGGGCATGTTGCTAGGCACTGAGGCAAAGATTGTAAAGAAAAGATGATCTCTGTCTTCACAGAGCTCATAAGGTATCTAATCTTCACGACAGCCCTCCACATTCCATTTTGCTGGGGAGCAAATTGAGTGTTCGTGACGACATAGCTAGCTGGTGATGGAGCCAATATTCAGATCATTTTATCTGGTCCCAAAGTCCTTGATCTTAGACACTGATCCATTCTCTTCATGTTCACCACCAAATTTGCAGGATATTCAACGAGATGGTTTTTATTTTGAGTTATTCAGTGCATATGACTCTGTTTGTTTGTTTATTTATTTTTGCGGTACTGGGGATTGAACTCAGGACCCTGCGCTTGCTAGGCAAGCGCTTATTCCACTGAGCTATATCCCCAGCCCTCAGTGCATATGACTCCGAATTCTCATGTATTTCCTGTGACTTTCTTGTCACTATGGTGAGCCAACATGCTAAGTCACCGAGACAGTGTGGTGAGGTCCAAGGGAAAAAGAGCCGGGTGACACACTTGCATGTTCTTGTGGTTGACATCCTCTGTGGATCTGCTACTCTACAGGGCTATAAGGGTTTTTTGTTGAGATTTGCTCTCATAATGCTAAACATAAGATTTGAAAAATTATAGAATGAGCATATGTGAACTTATGTTAAAATGTGGAAACATTTTCCAATTAAGTAAGATACTAGATTTAAGAATTTTCTTCTGAGAACATATGTGCCTTGAAATTAAGATCTTAAGGCAACACAAATATGTAGAGATAGTTCTCTTTTTTTGTCTTTTTAAGTCGGGCTCTCACTATTGCAGTTCAGGCTGGCCTTGAGCTCACTTTTTAGCCAGGCTGGTCTCAAACTCACAAAGATCCTTGTGCCTCAGCCTCCTGAGAGCTGGGATTACAGATGTGCGCCATCATGCCTGGCTGAGATATTTCTTTAGTCCTCTCTTATTTAATTAGCTGGACAATAATCTATCTTTTTTTTTCTTTCTTTTTTTGTCTTTTTGAGACAGGGTCTCGCTATGCAGTTCAGGCCAGCCTTGAGCTCACTTTGTAGCCCATTTTGGTCTTGAACTCTCAATAATCTTCCTGCCTCAGCCTCCCGAGTGCTGAGATGACAAGCATGCAGCACCATGCCTGGCTTTAATAACCTATCTTTGAAGCTTGTTATATAAAAACATTATGCGTGTTTTGGTAGTAAGGGATTCGGTTTAATTCTTTTATTAAGACTATTTTACCATAAGGCAGAGTGTTGTGATGAATCATTTTGTGTTCAAGGGAACTGAGAGTGATTTTATCCAACGTGGGTGGCTCAGGCATATATGGCAGAGCCTTGACCTTGATGGGCATTGTGTGGATGGACACCGCTCTGAGGACCTGGTGTGAGCAAAGGCATAGAGAAGGACAAACGATGGGCTCAGGGAAGAACACGGCAGACCCAGGGAGTGGGGTCAGGGGCTGAGAGGAGGAGAGAGGATAGGAGCTGATCGGCTGGCCAAGTACATCGCATCCTGGGTGGCTGTGCAGGAAGTTTGTTCTGGGAAAAAATGGGAAGAAACAGAAAGTTATGAGCAGAAGTGAGCTGGCTCTGTTCTTTAGGAAAAGAAGCAAAGTAGAGGAAGGAAGGGTGGCGGAAGAGGAAGAGACAGAGAAAGAACAGATGAAAAAGAAGGGGGAGGGAGAGAGAGAATAAAGAAGAAAAACTAGAAAAGTCTGGTCCAGTTTTCAATTCCAAGGAGGTGTTTTCAACATCACAGTGAGCTCATTCGGGGTGTGGGGGGGAAGCCTGAGAAGTACTTATAAAGCAGTTGAGAACTTGCAGGCCTTTCCAGTTCTGGCTTTGTCCCAGTTTCCTGGAGTTTCTGACAGGTTATGTAAGTCAGAGAGACCAGGAAGGTCTGGCCCAGGCTATAGTTGGGCTTCCACAGTACTGATCCCCAGGTCTGAGCAGAGGTGCAGTGGCCCTGACCAGCCTCCAGAGTCCTGGAAACTCTTCCTATGGTCACCTCTGCACTGGTTTTTAAGACCCTGACCTGAAATTGACTCAGTTCCCAAGAGATCTGCCTTGTAGTGACCTTATAGTGAGCTTGAAGGTCACTAAGCCTTGTAGAACTTAGCGGTAGAATTAGCCTCTCAAACAACAAAAATTTCCTTTTGGAAACAGCAAGATATAGTAAACTGATAGGCATGTGGTTACTGTGGTTGGAAGGAGAGATGGGATTTATCAGTCCCATCCCAGCACCTGTTCAGGGTTCTTTGAGCCCAGAGGGTTCCATGGAGCACAGTGTCAATCCCCTGCTCTAGGACAAGCCATGCAGAATCAGTGTTGCCGTCAGGGTGAGCTAAGTGCCTAGGGACTCTGGCATCTAGGGAGGGAGATGGTGTCCATGGGGTGTTGAGGGCTAAGAGGCAGAGACCTGATGGCAAGGTTTTAAAGGATGACCGAGGGGCCATTTTCTATGCTCTTAGTGCTTTTCCTGGGTACACTTTGGTTTTTGCTTTTTTTGTGTGTGGTACTGAGGATTGAACTCAGGACCTCACATTTGCCAAGGAGGTGCTTATTCCACTGAGCTACATCCCCAGCCCTCCTGGGTATACTTTGAAAATACAGAAAAATGCTATGATGAAACTGTGTCTTCAGTCAAACTTAGTGTTTCCATATGGCAGTTCCTTCCTGACATGTCTCAGAAAATATCTACTATTCTACATTCTCAGAAAACCCTGTCAGGAAATTGGAATCAAGGAAAAATGCATATTTCTCCTGTGCAAATTAAAGCTTAATAACCAGCATAAAGATACAACTGATTAGGAGGAATCCACTGACATCAGATGGCAAGCGAGGGCAGGAAACATTAACGGGTGGATCCTGAGGTCAAGGTCAGCATTTCTGGGAACCTGGTTAGAAGCCCAGAGGAGAGAAATATCATAATCTAATGACTCAGCTTTGCTTGTAGCCGAGGCCATTATGAGGATGTGATTGTGGTCCTTTCTGCTGCTAATGGTAACTCATTCTTACAAATAAAACAAATGTTCATAAATTTGTATGCAAGGTGTGCTTTTGACAAGTCTGTGAATATTACTCCAAAAGAGAATGTATATGGGGGTAACATGAGATCTTTTTTTTTTTTTTTTTTGCAGTACTGGGGGTCGAACTCAGGACCCTGCGCTTGCTAGGCAGGCGCTTATTCCACTGAGCTATATTCCCAGCCCCAACATGAGATCTTAAATTGGCAATTTAGATTTTGATTCTGTGCAGTGTTCACTTTGCTGGGAGATTTGAATGTTATTGTAATATTACCCAATAATAGTTGCTGGTGTTTTCCAATTTAAAATATTTTCCAGAGCTACAGTTCTTTGGTAATACTGTTGAAGTTAATATTTCTTATTAATTAAATAGCTTTTTAAAATAGCTATGATAATGAGTAAAAATATGAGAAGTACTGAAAGTATTAGTTTATGATCTGGGAAATTCTCTGGAAATCATTTCACAATTAGAATTCTGACCATTATCAGGAATTTGGGAATAATAACTGGCCCAACCTCTGGCCTTTATTTATTTATTTATTTTGTCTTTTTGAGACAAGGTCTTGCTATGCAGTTCAGGCTGTCCTTCAGCTCGCCTTGTATCCCAGGCTGGCCTTGAACTCGCAATGATCCTCCTGCCTCAGCCTCCTGAGTGCTGGGATTACAGGCATGCACCACCACACCTGGCAAACCTCCAGCCTTTAAGCAACCCTCATTTAGCGATCTCATATGATCAAGATGGATCTTAACTTGTTTTATGTCATGACCATGAATTAGCAAATGTTTTCCCTTAGCTCAGTGCTTGTAGAAGAACTCACAGTTGACTTAAGAAGTGAGTCTTTTAGACATTAAAAATTGAGGTTTAGAGTTCTTATTTGAAGAGTGGATAAAATATTTGATATACTTTCCAAAGTTCTCATTTAAAAATAAGTTCCTAGAGCCACTTCAGCCCTCTCTCACTCTCTCTCTGCACATACATGTGCGGTATGAATGCAATCAGTTAACCTTCCCTCCATTTGAAGCAAGGACAGCAAAACTGGTGCTCTTGTTTTTATATGTTGATTCTTTTTCAGCTCTTCAGACCTTTAGCGTGTAGATGCTGAACATAAAAACAGTGGTGAGCATTGGGTCGAGTTATCCTTATGATTTGATTATAGTGTTCATGTTAGCAGTAGAACATTTATCAAATGTCACTGCTGTGGATTGGCCTGAAACCGTGGCTTTATTAAAGACATTTTATTAAATAGATTTTAGTTTGATCATAAAACAATTTTGCTTTCTGAAATCTTATTTATCCAAAAGGAGCATCACATATTCATACATAGCATTTTGTGGTTAGACATGGATGGAAAAGGCATTATTGTGCTATTTGTAATCAGTGTTTGATTATCACTGAATATAGTCTCTGAAAATACATTGGTTTCTCCAGGTATATTATAGCTGTGTTAATCTTTGCCTCTAACAGAAAAAAGAAGAGATGTCTCTGATCTAATGTGGTGTTTAGATTAGGTGGCGTGTTGCCTTTCCATTATTTTATCAAATACCAGAATACCTAACTTAAAAAGAGAGAAGGTGATGGTTGGCTGGCCCCATTGTTTTGGGGACTGTTGCAGGGCAGCACATCATGGAGAGGAGCATATGGTAGGGCAAAGCTGTTCACTTCATGGGTGGGAATCCAGTGTTACTTTCCAGGGCTTGTGAGCAGTGGCCTAAAATCTCCTGTGAAGCCTCAGATCTTCAGCTTTCTAGAACCTTTGATAGCATCAAGCTGGAGGCAAAGCTTTCAACACAGGGCCTTTGAGGGACTCTTAAGGTCCAAACTGTGGCAGATGGAGACAATGATCTTAAAAAATAAATGAACTGAAACTATATCTACATGACTTTTGATACCATCAACCTAATGTTCTATAAAAAATTCTAACAGTTTATTTGCCCAATGTTTACAATGTTAGTCTATAATGTGATATTTGGTTTATGCTAATTTCTTATAGTATTTAGAGTATTTAGTAGCCTATAGTTTTTTAAATAAAAGTATTTTTATATTTTTTATATATTTTAAAATCTTACTATATTTATTCTAAAATTAAATTTTTAGAAGATAACTGTTATACTTAAAGCCAGTCAAGATACTGTCTCTAGATAAAGAGGGGTTTTACAACAAGAGATGATAGAAGGAAAGTTTTTCACAGCCTTGTGCTCCATAATGATGTGATAAAATAATTATATTTTAAATTGCGGTTTTCTTAGAAAAGATATTGCTGGATCAGTTCAAACTTTACATTAATGTGAACAAAGTTTTAATAAGCAATATGCTTTAAATTATTAAGTATTTATTACTCATTGCAGCATAGCCTTTACAGAAATTAAATGTTGTTTCATCTTGAAAACACTGAAACAGAGATTATTGGTGAAAACTGAGCCAGAAGTGGTGGTTGGAAAATGTTACTTTCTTTGAAGGAATTTAAATTCCTAAAGTGATTGAAAAGTCTCTGACCATTATTGGATCAAAGTACACACACTGAGAGGAGAAATTCTTTTCTGTTTTCTATTTTTGGACTTGGGGAGATGCCATGAACCAAAGTTAGTCTTTGTCCCATGTTGTGGGTGATGAGGTTATCTATGCACTGTAACATATGTTTTGGAAACAGCAAAGTTTGTGAGTTCAAAAGGAACAATAACTAATTTTGATAAACGACATCATCTGACTTGTACAGTAGATAAAACAAACACCTGAAGTTAAAGAGAGGAGCCAGGAGCTCGGTTGAAAACCATGAAAATTACAAATCAACAGAAAAAGTTTCAAGGAGACAGAACAGACGGAAAAGGACTTTGTTCTTGAATTGAAGAAATAATCCAATTACCAATGACAAAATTACGTTTTGTTTTTTGCTTTTGTGTGTGTTATTTATTAAGCTCTTTTTTAATTTTAAAGAGAAAAAAACTAACAAAACAACAACAATGAAGACAAAAACAAAAACAGCACAAAAACAGCAAAAACCATACCTGACCTCAAAACGAAATGATGGGAGTTAACAAAGGCTGCTACATTACACACTATTATCTTCAATAAAGTGGCTCAGTCCACTAGATGTTAGAATGTAAGATGGACCAAACAATCAAAGACAGAAAAACTAATAAAAAAAATTGGAAATGATACCGAGCTTCACCGTACAAATAGAAAGAAAGGTAGCAATTCAGCAATGATTCCTATACTACATGTTGTTGTCTTCAGATTAGTCATTCTGATTACCAGGTACAAGCTTGCAAAATTGGTCAGGAAAGAAGAAAACTTTACGCATTAACTGTTCCTTTCTTTCAATAAACCACAGACATCAGCAATACACCTATCCCAGCTATCCTTGTATATACATATAAATTTTGTTTTTCATTTTAAAGAGAAAAGATAAAAAACCCAAAATAACAAAAACAAATATATAAACAGCATAGAAAACAATAAAAATGATACAGAATTTCAAAGTAAGGTGATAGGACACTAATAATTGTTGTTATATTACATAATGTTATCTTCAAAATGGTTGCACAAATAACCAGAGATAGGCATGGAAGACTGATCAAACAATTACACATTAATAGGTCCTTTCAATAAACTAACAGATATTAGTAGTAAAATTATCCTAACTATCCTGTGTATACATATACATATTTTTTTCTCTTCTTTCTTTTTCCTCTCTCCTCTTCCATCCCAGTTGCTCTGGAAGGACTAATGTAAAGGTCAACATAAAAATATTTTAATAGTGTCAAATATGATTTGAATGAATGTTCACCATCAGGTTTCAAAGGTTTGAATAATTTTTCAGTGTTTTTCTCATGTTTTTTCTCTGTCCACTCATGTAATTTTTTAATAGGAATTATGAAAACAGGAGAGGTTTTAAAAAGTTTTTGGGCCAGGGATATAGCTCAGCAGTACAATGCCTGCCTGGCAGGCACAAGGTCCTGAGTTCAATTCCTGGTACTAAAAAAAATTTTTAGGGCAAATTATGCAGCAGACATCTAGGGCTTTCTTTTATCACATGAACAAGAGCCACCCTTTTGCTCCTGAAATAGAGTTGCTATTCCCTCCCCACACCCCCAGCCATGCATTGTATAGACCATTCCAGAATTAAACATATTTTGGCTGATGTGGTGAACTAATAACTTTAGTTTTGTCTCTCAATGCTCCCAAAGGGCAAGAAAATGTTTGTACTCACCGTGCAAGTTATGATTAAAACAGAAAGACCATGACAGAATCCCCAAGACACAGTGGCTTAAAAAAGAATGAGTGACTTGAGCTGGAGTGTTCATGCTGGGTAGTTAGTTCTGCTCCCTGCATTCACGTAGAGATTTTGGTTCCTGCATGTCTCTTTGATCCATCACCGTGGGGGGCATTAACTTTGTCCACTAAATCAAAGCTGGGTCACAGGTGTGTTCGTAGTCTAGGTATTGAAAAAGAACAAAGACAGGAAATGAAAATCCAAGGCATGAACATTTCTTCTATGCAAGTGAGATACTCACTGTTGGGGTCACATTTTATTGGTGAGTACTTGGTCCCTTTAGTCCGGTAGGTACATCTGGTGCAGAGAAGGTTGGTAAATGTAGTCTCCAACAGAGCAGGTTGTGGTCTCAGAAAGTTCAAACACTAAATTCCAATCTTTGAAACTTTGTAGTCACTGTCTTCAATGGGAGGTGGCTTAGGAAGAAAAATGATGTTTTTCTGTGTTAAATTATAAAATTACAATTAACTCAGGTGTAATTATCTTATTCTCTGACAATCAGAATAATCTGTTTTTTTCAGTGTCTCTAGGATAATTGGATTTAGCTACCACTGATTATAACAACAAAAAAACAAACCTTAAAAGAACAAATTTGGAATCATAAAGCCATGGTCAAGTTTGGCCTTCTTTAGAAAGGAACCTAGTAAAGAGTCTTTCGTGTGTGACTACTAAGAATAAAAATCAGCATAGTTATTATTTTAGTAAGTAACCCTGGGTGACTCTCTTTGCTTACCTGTTCCCAACATGTAAAATGGAATGATCAACTTGGCTTTAAAGGCCTCATTTAACCTTAGGAAGAACTTCCAAATGATAATAGTTGGGCTTTTAGAATCTATTGACCTGAAAGACACAGAAGAAGAAAACACCAAAATTAATTTAGTAGCACTTTTAAATAACTAGTAGGACATCTATTATTTATCCACTCTGCAGATAATGTTGGGTGGCCCAAGAACTGTGGCCCAAGGTTGGGAACAGCTGCAACAGATATTTCCTAAGAAGCTTTGATGATGTAAAAGTGCCTTGATAACCTCTTCATAGAAGTCTTAGGTATGATGCACATGAAAGAGTGTGGGAGAGCCACGCAAAGGCTGGAATAGTGTTCAGGTTGGCTCTGTCCCCACAAAACTCATGCGTGAGATCAGCCTTATTATCCAGCCTTGCTATGAGCCTGTGGCTGCAGAACATCATCTGTCATCTTGTTCTATGCATAGTGTGGGGAGGAAGGAGAGGAAGAGAAACCCTCATACTTGATATATGAAACCTCAGCAGAGGAAATAACTTCCTGTGTTCTGTGGAGTCCCCTGATCTAACCCCTTAAATGTTCATATCCCAGCTTAAATTGATCCCAATTCTCTATTTATATCTTCCTGAAATTATTTTCCTTGTGTTTAAGCAAGGGTTGAATCACTGTTTTTGCTTATTTCCTTCTCTCTGTGGACACCAGATCTTATACAGATAACAGCATCTGCCTCCCTGAGCTAACTATATTATGGCCATTGTTTTTGCCAAGTCTAATTTTGTGGCTCACATTTTGCAGATCTTAATTTTCGGGAGGAATATTATTTCTTTTGTCAGTTGAAATTCACTCAATTCATCCCATGCACATTTTAATTTCTTACTTTTTTATTGGTAAAAGCTTTACTAAGACAAAATTTGTATGCAGATAACTGAATATCCTTAATGAGTATAATTTAATGTGCCTGGGCATGTATAAAACATGCAGTACCAACATCCAGTTGAGACACTAGACATAGCCGACGCTTCTTAAAGGGTCCATATATTTTTGTTGTTGTTGTTGCCATGTGTGTTTGATAATAACACTTATGAGATCCATCCACCCTCTTAACAAGTTTGGAAATGCACAGTCACATACAGGTAGCATGTTGAACAGCACATCTGTCAGTGTATTCATCTAGCATAACACAAATTTTATACCCATTAAATAACAACTTCTACATTATTCCAGCACCTAGCCCCTGGCAGGCAATCTTGTATTCTCTGCTTCTGGAGTTTGACCATTTCAGACACCCCAAATAAAAGGAATTCATCAGTATTTGTCCCTTTGTGACAAGCTTATTTCACCTAGCATAGAGTCAAATTACTCTGTGTTGTCCCAAATGACAGGGTTTCTTTCTCTTTTTTTTGAGGTTGAATAATACTTGATTGTATGTGGGTATCATACATTTTTTATCCACACATTTCTGGGTGGATATTTGAGTTGTTTCCGTATCTTGGCTATTGTGAGTCATGCTGTGATAAACATGCAAGTGCAGATATCTCTTTATGACCCCGACTTTAATTCTTTTGGATATACACCTGTTAGCGGACTTGCTGGATCATTTGGTATGATCCTTGTTTGAGAGCTTGGTTTTGTTTTCTAGTATTTTTAGAATCTCTTTTTTTGCTTTATCAATGTTTAATGTCTTTAACAAGCTATGGTTCTTTATTGAATATTTTTTGTCTATTTTATTATGTAGCTTTGGTCTTCATTAATCTGACAATATGCATTATAAGTTGGGTAATTTTAGCACCCAATGCAAAGGCCATTGGTCAAACAAAGGCACAGATTCAGGCCACATGGTAGGATTAACATATCGCAAGCAAATGTTGTGGTCTAAATATCAGAAGGGAAAAGGCTTCCTTTGTACAGCTTTACAGGATGAAAACTATTCTTGGGCCAGCAGACAGTATCTTGCTTAGTACACAACCTGGGGGCATTCCTGCTGAAACTGGGAGCAAGAACGGGACACACACCACTATGGTAATATTTATCCTTGTTCTAAATAAGGGAATAGCAAACGTAGAATTGTTGTAGTAAGATCATGGATTTGACGTGTCTGTGCGCCACTGACGTGGGAGAAGTCCAGGACTCTAGGATCTACATGCTGGAGCATGTAAGAGGGAACTGGGAAGACAGGAGAGCTGGGAACTTTAGACATAGAACTGTGAGCGAAACCCTGAGTGTGGATGAGAAGAGGGGACAGGGTGGAAGTCTAAGGTCAATACTGGTGATTAGACAGAAGAGGAAACCAGCAAGGCAGGTTGAAACGCAGAGGCAGAGAGGAAGGCAGGAGGTGGGAACACTTGTTATCACAGAGCAAGGGGAACAGGCTTCTGAGAAGGAGTAGTAGCCAACAGGGTCAGCAATCACTGAAAGCTGAAGGAAGAGGAAGGTTGGAAAACGTCCAGTGGATTTAACATCAGATCTCCCAATATTGTCCATACTTTCTGGTCCAGGAATGTCCAAAATCAAGCAAGCAAGCAACCAAGCAAACAAACAAATAAACAGTAAACAGGTATGAAAGGTTTATGTCAAAGTGTTTGTTTCTGCTTTACTTCCTCATTGTAAACAGCATTAATAATATTAATTGAAAATCTGAATGTTCAAACTTTAGAGACATTTTAAAATCATTTTATCATAGCAACTAAGATCCTCTTCTTGAAAAGTTTTAATTTAAAGTAGAAATAAACACACTATAATATTAATAGTATTTCTGAGAATTGAAATTTTAAATAATTTTGCATTTTCTTCTGTATGCTTGTCTATATTTTCTAAAATTTTCTGTAATGGGTGTATCTAATTTTATGGTGTGGGCATTATTTAGATAGGATTTTCTTTTTTTCTTAAAAGGGCTGGGAAATTTATTCTTGCTGACCAGGCAATATAGGCTTGCATTAGTTTTTTCCTAGCAGGATTAAACACAGAATCCAAGCCACTGAGAGAAGGACTGAGCCCCAGAAATGACAGATAATTTACCTAGCATATAATTTCTCAGGCTTGACTCCAAGGAAAGTCAGCTGGAATCTTTTATGGTATTTCTATCCTACCAGCTCCTGTCTGTTTCCTCTCTTGCTTTCCGTTTATGTGAAGAGAGTTTTGCTAGTTGTTCTGCAGGATGAGAGGGGCAGCTTTACGCCCCACTGACTTACTACTGAAATTCCTGTTTGCTTATCATCGACTCAGAGCCCCCAAACAAGAGCACTCTTGGGACAACATGAATGCAGCAATCTGTGAGAACAAAGTCTTGGTGGTCAAAGTTAGTGTTCAAAAAGTACAACCCAAGGCCTTCAGAACTGGGGGCGGGCGAGTGGGAAATGAGAAATGTTCTCCTATATTGTTATAGCATAATGATGAATTGCTTTTGCTTTTCCAAAACCGGGCTCAAGCTCCTCTGTTCACCTCTATTATCTGCTGCTGGTCTCCAAAGGCGTATTACCATATTAATTCATTGTGTTATACAATTTGGTCAACTAAATGAGCTTACCTTATGCCCTCTCAATGGCATTGCTTTTAATGTCAGCTTCATGGGCTACATGTAACAAAACAGATGCGTCAAGGAAATGTATTTAAACTCAGTTTGGGTTGAAAATGTCTAGCAGTCTGTCTAATGAGCCAGGTACAAAAAAAGTGCTACAGGCAAAAAAATAAAAAATAAAAAAAAATAAAGCCACCGTGATAAATGTAGAGTCTAAATATTGAAATATCCCCAGCGTCTGGGGTGATCAGATGTGTTCTGGAAAGTTATGCACTACAATTGTGCCGTTACTAGATCTCAAGCCTAATCCCTTCTTTGTGGAAAGGGAATCACATGTTATTTAGAGGAATTGGCCTGCATGTGAGACTGAGATTTAATTGCATGTCATAAACACTGCCATCCGCTGACTTAGTGAGACAGCTTGGAGAAAGAAATATGTGATAGTGGCGCGAATGGTGAATGAACCATGGCATTAGTTCCTGCTTGCAATCTTAGCTCAGAGGATAGTTGAAAAACGGGTTGAGCATCTTATACGTGTGGATTAGAATGCTCACTTCATCACTTTGTTAGCTGAGTAATCACGGCAGAGACACCCTAGACTTCAGTTTCTTTGTCTGTGAAATGGGGACAATAGGCCTATGTCTAGAATTCTGAAATCTAGTAACAATTCAGGGACAGCGCCTGGTGGAGAGTAGCTTCTAACGAAGTATGTCTCTGTGTACACGTGTACATGTGTGCGCACACACACATTTTGTATGTATAGTTATTATACAATCTTTAGATCATCAGTTTACCTACCTCTGAATAATTACTTGATTTCCATGGATTACTAAACCAATAATAGAACTCATGTATTCATATTGGCTTTACACGTTCAAAATGGACTGGGTGCTGGATGGCCCATCTGATCACTTCTCCTGACGTGGAATGACTGCCGACAGTGAGGCAGTTCCAGCAATTAGCCTGATCTTAAGGACAGCCAAGGCCATTAATTTGTATTAAGAACATTTCCATTTAGTGGTTACATATTTGTAAAACTAATGGCCAGTACTTGGAAAAATAGCAGAAGTTAATGTTTTTTCTTGGAAGATATAATCAATATTTTTCCAGTGGAAGACTATGATATCCAAGATATATTTCAACACATTTCCTCTTTATTATGACAGTAACCACAGCTAGGGCACAGATGTTTTTTAGGTGGTGACAGGAGAAAAACAATTTGTATTTTCAACTTTTCTTTCACCACTTATCCCTTGGCATAGATGATCCCATAGGCCAGTGATAGCAAAGCTTTCAGAGCTTTCAGTACCAAGTAGCCTGCTGTGGAACTGTGCCATAGGCTCACCACCGCTGTCCTAGGCTGCTGGCGCTACTCTGTCACCCCAGCCAGTCTAGGTTTAGTTCTTAGCTTGGAACTGTTACTATGCTATTTACTTATCAACAAATATCTACATATTTATATATTCCTGGAATAAATATCTACGTATTTATACATCCCAGGCCTTGTTCCAGGGGGGTAAATCACTTTCTTGAAGGTGTTTACATTTTAAGGGTGAGCCAATTCTCCTTAGCAGAATTCTGCTACCCTCTTTTATGTCCCCCAATCTTTCCTATCTCTTAAAGTACTGATAAATTTTTATCTCTTCAATATATATTTACCCTGGGAGGGTAAATATGGAAGACAATGAAACAATATCTTATGAAATCAAATATACATACCATTTAACCCAAGGGTTTTATTTAAAAGTATTTGTCATATACATATCTGGCACATTATACTCATAAGAACATTCATTACAAGATTCTTATAAGATATTAAAAATAATCTAAGTATCTATCAGTGGCTGAATTACTTATGGATGATATATACAAGGTAAAATTATGGAGCCAACATAAATGAAATGAGTAGCGTCTATGTTTGTCGGTAAGGGGTGAGCTCAGGATATATTGTTTAATGAGAAGAAACCAAAATACACTAGGTTATGTAGAATGAGCATAAGCTCTTCAAGGAAAATAAAATATCTATGTTTGCAAAAGCATAGAAAATCTTGGGGAGGATCTAGAAAAGCAGCCAATGGTGGCTGCCTCTGGGAAGGGGCTCTGGGAAATTATGGGAAAAAAGAATCTTTTCACTCTATATCATTTTGGCCTTTAAAATTTTATTTCTTAGGGCTGGGGATATAGCTCAGTAGTATAAGCACCTGCCTAGCAGGCACAGGGTCCTGAGTTCGATCCCCAGTACCGCAAAAAAAAAAAAATTATTTCTTATTCATATATTACCTGTTCAAAAGAATAAATTTAATTTAATTGTAAAAAGTTCTGACTCAAAAAATCGAAATGACACTTTGACATCTTTCCTATAGGGATCTGTCTTTTCCTTCCATTCATAATAGGTGCAGTGGTTACTTGTATTAGAATCTGTCATGGCCTGTCACATGATACTTCTTATATGGAAACATTAAAAAATCCTAAATATGCTCATATTAAGGAAAGGTTCACATAGTGTCATTTCTACTGGACCATCCATGGATGATGTGGAGATGGTCCTTTTTAGTGTGAAATTAAATTTATGGGAGGCCACTGATGCGCACTGAACACTGGCACGAGGCTTTGGCTGCAACAGGCCAACCTGAAGTGGAGTTATTTATCCTGCAGTTCCATATCACCATAACAAACCCCAAGCTATTTACTTGTAAGATCTGACTTCTGAGAAACAGACGGAGATGATGGGCAAATCCCCAAAAAGGCCAATTTTCTAAAAAAGCTAGGAATTTGTAGCAACCTTATCTGAGCTGGATGGGTGATCTTTCTCTGCTTTCATCCACACAAGTGAAGTAATTTGAAGTCCTCTGATGTTAACCAACCCACCTTGTACACTGTGCCGTTTCTTTGCTCCTGTTCCCCACACCACCTTATAAAAACAGTTGGCCAAACCCAGAAGAGCTCCTGTCCACTCCACATGCTGCCAAGTTAATAAATCTTTAAAAAAGCCAAGTAGGCCTTTAAAACCCGATCTGTTGAAATTTTGTTCCGTGACACTATGAAATAGCAGAAAGGGCAGCTACTATGATTCCTTAGCAAAGTTGGGGCCTGGGACTCTTGTTTCATCGTGGCCTCCCATGGGGAAGCCACAGAACTAGTTTTTGGAGAAAAAACTATTGTTAGTGCTTTCTAAAGCAAATAGTTTTCAGTCAGGAAGACACCTCGGTACATTGCATCAGGTGTGGAAGAGAATGCTCTATGAACATGATCGAAGGGAGGTCACAAATGGCTGCACACTGTGGCTCTGCATACAGAGTGAATGAAAATTTAGAAGCAGGAAAAAATAGAGAAAGAAGGCAGAGGAGGGAGCAGAGGAAT
This sequence comes from Dinomys branickii, assembly GCA_004027595.1. Classification (NCBI taxonomy): domain Eukaryota; kingdom Metazoa; phylum Chordata; class Mammalia; order Rodentia; family Dinomyidae; genus Dinomys; species Dinomys branickii. The sequence continues at coordinate 69,671 of PVLD010006392.1, read as the reverse complement.
GATGAGTAAGAGGCATGGCAGGAGGCTGCAGCAGAGAGAGAGAAGTGGCCAGTGATAAGTTCTTGGTCCTGGGGCAATTGGGACACCCTTGAGAACAGCAGTATGTGTTACTATACTTTAGATTGTTTTTATTTCTGGGGGATAAATGCCACTTACTACCTCAGATAGTCAGTAAAATGTGTTGCACACTAAATGCCTTGTGTCAGCAGGCTTTGGGGAAAGCCAGGAAAGGCACCGGGCGCTACAGCAGGTTAGTGAGGATGGAATGGCTATACTACCTAGAGGGAACTTGGGAGAGGCTCTGGCTGCAACAAGGAAGCATCACTGGAAGACCCAACCCCTGGCAAGTCAGAAGGAGCTGTGGAGACTGTTGCAAGTGAGAGGATGGGAGCCTCAACACGGTTTATATAAACCACAAAGGGCAAGACGATTTTAGGTGTGCACATTACAATATGCAAACTTCCAGGTAAGAATGAAAAGGAAAATTCAGTCATCTGGAAGTCTGTTCAAAACCCAGGGGCATTTGGAAGTACCTAGGCAATTAATTGCATTTTTCTACTACTCATGACAGCATCATGCAGGGGTAGGGAAACAGCCTGGAGTCATGTTATGCCTTTGGCTAGATCTGCACTTCCTCCAACAGAGAATATCCTGACAGTCTTCGAGATTGACATGTGGCTGTCAAACCATCAAGGGGAATAGGAATACATTTGTTCTGAATTGCTTCTTGCTATTACTCAATGTTTCCTGTGCAGGATATAACACCATGTTGAAATTCTCGGTGAGCTCACACTGCTCTTTGCAGAACTTTGCATAGTAGACATTGGTATCTGCCACACCATTTTACTGAGTTGAGTATTCAAATTGCTAAATGTAATATAAGATACAATAATCAATAAAGAAGATATATTTTAAGTTCTTCCATTTCTTTCTCTATATTTCCCCAGAGCCTGTTAGAAGGCCTGGATATAACTGCAATCTGTAAGTGCCAGCCCTGCCCCCACTTTCAACAATGCCATTCATCCAAGAATCCCAAAGCGTTTTTTAAATAATGGACTCATTAATCCTCATAACACTCCTTCATGTGACACATGTAACTCTCACTACATGATATGTTGCTACTTACTCTAGATTTAATTTAACAAGTTTTCCCCTGTTGTGGGTAGTCATTTACATTGACCTCATTTTACTTGAGTTATCGCTGTGGTTTGAGCAAGTTTGAATGGCCTCATCCCAAAATGACATCTCTTAGCAGATAGAAGAGAATCATCTGAAGAAGTAATTATGTTTTTTTTTTTTAAAGAAGAGGTTTCAGCAACAAACGGCCCTATAAATAAACAACTGGATTTTAATCATGGATGAAGAGAGTGCAATGTTCAGACATTTTATAAAAAATGTGAAGTGGAATGAATTTCAGAAGTGTGGGAGGGAGAGAATAAAGACTAGCAAAGACTGGGCGAATCCAGGGGAAGCAAGACCTTAATCTCTTGTCCTGCCAAAGAAGTTTGTTTCTCATAGTCCTCTTTTTTGCCCTTGTTCTTTTTGATTTCTGCCATTCTTGTGTGCAAATCTCAGATGGTTTTCTAAAATTGTCAAAGTCCCAGCCAGAAAGAGGTATCAGAACCTTAAACTAAGGGAGGATGTGGCTCAGTTATCCAAGAAAGTATAGCCACTAAAAAGTGTTTCAGAGATGGACTGAGGTATCTGTTTGTTCAAGAAAGTAGGCAAGACAAGTCCAGGTAGAAGGAGCAGGTGATCCAGAGTTGGTGGGCAAACAGGAGTCCAAAGATTTAAGGAAATAGCATTTTGTGACTACAGAGTGTGTGGGTGTGTGGCGAAGGGGGAGGACTTTGGACAGATTTTCATGAGCAGAGTTTACTTGGGGCTGTGCCTCTGCCTTATGAGTCCACATTCTTCCATTACTTTGCAGGACTTGGCGAGTCAGCCACCTCCCAAGCTGATTCATCCCTGTGGCTGCAGGGCTACTCTCAAATCTCTTGTCTCAGCCTGCACCTCCTTGTAAAGCAGACTGAGTGCCTCTTTAGTGACAAGTGGAGTCTGCCAAAAAAGTATACATCAGGAAAAGAAAAACCTATATAAATATTTCAATACTAAGTTTACTGAGACATCAGGAGATTAATACAAGTTACTGTGGCCTTTACAATTACCAGAGGTGCCCACAGTGGTGGCTGTTAGCTTCCAGACATTTCTTAGTATGGCAAATGCTGAAGTGTATATACATTTTTGGGATAGACTCTGTATTTTATGTCTTTTTATCATAAAATTCATAAACAATAAAATTATGAATATGCATAATTAAAATAAAATGCCTTAATTATAGTACAAAAGAAATAAAATGATACAGTGTATATTGCAGTATGCAAATCCTTGGGAACAACTACAGTAAAAATGTCAGGTGCTTATGCCTTATTTAAACAATCACAAGGCTGGGCCAACTACAAAGGCAGGACTGTAGCAGAGACTTTAATGTGATGACTAGTGTTGCCATTGGTGGTGTGATTTAATGATGCAGTTCTTTTTCTTTGTCTTTTTGAGACAGGGTCTTGCTACGCAGTTCAGGCTGGCCTTGAGCTGACTTTGTAGCCTAAGCTGGTTTTGAACTTGCAATAATACTCCTGCCTCAGCCTCCTGGGATTGTGTGTGCCACCACACCCGGCTCAGAATCAACAGTTCTTAACCAACTTTTAAACCAAGGAGCATTCAGTCTACCCTTGATTTATATGGTCATTGAATCCCTGAGAGTTGGTGTACATTAGGATGTGTAAAAATATTTTGAATCCCTATATAAAATGCAGTTAGGTTTTAAATTCCTGTATCAAGAAAAATTTCTCCAACATTTCAATTTCAGTACCCTTTTACACTCTTAATAAAAAGTATTGTGGCCCTTTAAGAGCATTTGTGTATGTGGGTTATATCTGTTGCTATGTACCACAATAAAAGTTAAAACTCAAAAATTTTAACAATATTTATTATGTATTTAAAAATAATATGTTACAAGTTAAAAATTTTACTAAAAATAACTACACTGTCTAAAATAAAAGATAATTTGATGAGAAGAGCAGTGCTATTTTTACATGACAATTTGTGTAATCCTGTTATAATTGAAGACAACAAGATTCTCATATATCTGCTTCTGAATTTGATATGTTGTGATATGATATTTTGCTAGAACTTTTGAAAATCCAATATACATAGAGAAATAGGGAAAAAGTAGTAGTGTATAGTAGGTTTTTCAGGTAATTATAGATATTATTCTTTGATAAGACACAAAACAAGTGATAATTTCTTAAATGTTACTTGCTATGTTGATGCTGAAATCCTATCAATGAACATTTCATGCTATATTATGTTAAAATGGGCCGGAGATAAAGCTCAGTGGTGTGAGCATCTGCCTGGCAAGTGCAAGGTCCTGAGTTTGATTCCTAGTACCAAAAAAAGAGAGTTTGTTAAAATATGTTGATTTGTGTTACATCTTTTACCATACACGATCTTGTAAGATCATTTTAAAAATATTGGCTCATCGAGTTATATAGCTCTTCCAAATGTTGACACATTGTATTACACACTATCAATATATCAATATATTCTGTTAACATTGTTATTGATCTTATCAGGAAAGATCTTTTACTATTGAGAAAGCTGTCAAATTCATGATGGTGGGTGCAAATTTTTCATAATTCTGATTTTTTTACTTGAATGCTTGAATTTTGTCACTGGTAACCAGTACAATAGTTTTCTAGAAAATGAAGATTTTGACAAGATGCTGTGTAAGTATATACCTAAATAATCATAGTTCGTCTGCTGGTTGATTTCTTGTTAAGTAAAGATGGTATTCCATGACAATAGAGGCTTGTTCAGCTTGAAGTTAAAATAAAACTATATTATGATATGTAGCACTTTGTTAAGCAGAGTATCAAAAAGATGTGTCCTCAAGGGTCAAGATTTAATGAAGTTAGTCATTTTATTGCTTCATCAAGCACATCAAGTGAAGCTGGAGTGTTTCGTTGTCTGCTTTCATGCAAATGCATAACAGTGAAGAATACAATGACTACTAGTATGGCGTCGCTTATGCTGCTGCTTTGATTTATGCTACGGCATCAGCATTTTACCTATTTCTTTACCCTTTCTGTCTTATCCTTGCAAAGGTCAAGTCAATGAAAAAAGCAAGTTACATCATGGTGTAACTGTGAGAATGGCTTTTTGATGATGAGTTTTGCTTGAATCTCAGGGACCTTGAGAGGTTCCTCAGGCTCCATTTTGAGAACCAGTGTCCTACTTGAATATCTGGGGGGACATGTGCTGTACAATTCATTACAGTATTTGTGCTGTAGCCATTGTACATGCAACATGTCTCTGACTCCTACCTTCTAATGTCAGTAGTGCCTTCTATCTATCTATCTATCTATCTATCTATCTATCTATGACAGTGTGATCTTGCTATGTAGTTCAGACTGGGCTCAAGCTCACTATCTAGTGTACATTGTCTTTGAATTTGTGACCCTCCCGGCTGTCTCTCCTAAGTGCTGTGATTAGAGACATTTACCACCAGCTTTTTTTTTTTTTTTTTTTGGCGGTACTGGGGATTGAACTCAGGACCCTGCGCTTGCTAGGCAGGTGCTTATTCCACTGAGCTATATCCCCAGCCCCTAACACCACCAGCTTTTGTTTACTTTTAATTGACAGATAATAATTATACATATTTATGGGATACAATGTGATTTTTCAGCATATTTATATTCATGATCAACTGAGAATAGTTAAGCTAGCCATCATCATTTATCATTTCTTGGCGATGAAACACTCAAAATCCTCTTTCCATAGGTATTGGGAAATACACAATACAATACCATCGACAATAATCTCCCTTCTGTGTAACAGTACGTCATCTCCATCACTTTGATAACAAAAGTGCCCCCTTGGCCTTCCCACAGTACCTATAGAGCTAGCACGACCACTTGAGAACTGCACCTCTAGAAGTCCTCATCCATGTCAGCAATTTGACCAGAAACCTGCTGCATGAATGCACACCTGAATTTAACATGCGCAAACCAAACCCTACACCTCCTGAGAGATAAAAACTGAGTGAGAGCCAGAAAGGCATGTACACTTCAATTTGGACTACGTATTACAAATGAAGAAACTGAGGCACAGAAAAGAAAAGGGACTGCAAGGCCATAATAAGTACTGAAGCAACTATTATTGAATAATTGTTCATCCCATCATCCTTCAGGCATTTTACACATTTTCTCATTTAATGTGTAGGCATTTCCATCTTGGTCTTAACAAAGGAAGAAAACGAGACTCGGGGGTAAAGTGACTTCTGAGAATTATAAAGCCAGTAAAGGATAGAATGAAGATCTCAAGTCCAAGTTTCTCGGTTCCCATTGCTTGGTTCTTCCCTTCCTACCATGACTCAGCCTCCTTTGTCCACCTCATATCACGCAAAATCTAGTCAGGTGCCTGACTAGATTCAGATTGTGATTGCATCACATTTTCCACATTTTTCTGCATTTTCTTTGCCTTCTCTAGTCTAGGTCCTCATTTCATCTCATTTTGACTTAGTGCCTCCAATCCAGGTACCCTGATTTTGCTGTTTTCTTTCTTTTGTCTGTTCTGAACTCTTTCTTTGTCCTAAAGTCACAGGATCAAGGCATGACACCCCAAAGGGAGAGAATTAGAGTCCAAATACATGTGAGGAGCCAGAAGATCATTGAGTCAGGGTGGGGGCAGAGAAATTTGCACCCTGTGTTTTAGGGGTAAGTCTTTCCTGGGGTTTTCATGTCTTTATATCTTGTCAACAGTTCATGAAGTTAGCATGGTTATCTCATTTGGACAAGAGGATGTTAGGACACAGAGATGGTATCTTGTGCAAGATCACACAGCCTTTCAGTGACAACCAGGAATGTGAACCCCAACCTCCTGTGTCCAAAGCCTGCTGACACCAACATCTCCCCCAGGAAAGCACCTGGTAGGATTTTCAGGAAAGTATTAGGACTCCAACAGGGCATAGAATAGGGTGAACTTGCTTCAACTTCTGACTAAGATATGGAATATGTTTGCTTGACAACCAATTCAGACAGGAGAGGATGAGGAGAAGGCTCTAGATTGGTTCTACAAGGATCTGTACCAGGGAAACCAAGCTTGGTTTGGAAATTAGTTAGTTACTTGAAAAGATCTGGACTTTTGGATCTCTCATGCTTCCATGTTCTTAATGAAACAATTGGTTTTGCTTTCCCTTAGTTTGCTATGAAAACTCTTCTTGGAAAACAAAACACTGCCCCCTTGCACTGAAAGCCAGCAGGAGTGTTCCCATAGCTTGGCAAGCTGAGAGGAATCTTGGGGAATCCCTGGAGGCCTGCGTGCAGAAGTAGCCAAGGGTGGCCTTCAAGGTGGCTGCTAAGAAATCATGCAGAAAGGAAGAGTCAGGAGGGGGATGGGTTGATCCTGCCTGAGCTGGCCCCACTGCAGCACCCCACATGTCCCACTTGTGCCCACTGTCTTAATCCCCTCTGCTCTAGTGCAGCCGATGTCTTGCTACTTCTCCTATGGCTTCTATTCTGTATGGAATTAGAACTACAGCGTACCTTCTATAGAACAAAATTACCCACTAAGCTGTTCATTCCCTCCTGTCTATGGTATTTGCAAGGTAGGCAAAAGGCAGGGAATTATATAAATATGTCTGGGCTAATATGTTCAAGAGGAGGAAGCGGAGAGAAGTCAGCCCCTCAGTACTCTGCCTGCTCTTGCTGCCTCCCATGCTGACCTTTCTTGTGCTACAGTATCTCCTGGAATCCCCAGTGGGTGGACACGGGATGGATGGAAACCTGGTGTTCATGGTCAAGATTCTGCTGTGTTAAAAAACAAGGGATTTTGAATGACAGGGAGGAATTGCAATGTAAAATAAAATATATTGGCTGGAAAAGAATATGAATTGGCCAAGGACATATTATAGGCTTTTATTCTTTTCCACTTCTCCTTTCTTACTTCTAGGGAATCTAGAAAGTTTACTGTAAATTTAAGTTGAGTTAGGAAAATTCCAATTATAAAGAAACTGGTCCTCAGAGGAAGACGTAGGCAAGGCTGTGGAGGCCCTGTGAGCCCTGACCCCATACTTTTGCTGTGGCATGAGCCTGGTAGAGGGGAGACCCAGTCTGCAAAAATCTGGGGCTTTATCTCTTCCAACTGGCTGTAGGGAAGGGAGAACACTATGATGGGAGGGGAAAATATACTTGAAAAATAATTTCTGAAAAATGGAACAATGAAAATGTGAGCAATGATTTTTCTCTGGAGAAGCAAATATAGTAGAATGTATCCATTTAAGTCAATATAGTAAATATTGTATGGGTCCATGCCTATGACTGACACTATGGTTAAAATGAAGGTTCCTTGGCTTCACTGTTAAGGGTTAAGGTTTAATGCATGGTTTTCTAAACCTCTCTGATGGAAAGAATCTCCTGGCCACATTTGCCAATGACAGTCTTCTTCCCTGGAAGTTCTGATTGAGTACAGCTCACTTGGGGCGGAGCACTGGAGCCTCAGCATCTTGCGTGATCCTGAATGTCTCATGCAAATGATCCCTCAGCTCATTTTAAGAAGCTATAAATCAACCTTATTCATTTACAGCCCATTTAGTTTCCTCTCCTCAATTGCTTTCTTACTTCTTGCTATCCAAGCCATTTTCACTATGGAGACGTGAATTAATAAGATCTAGAGAAATCTAAAATGTTTATATCTGAAGATAAGGCCCGGTAGAGCATTGGGATAAGTGTCATCTTCTCTTGGCCTCACTTCAGAAAACTTAAAAAAAATCTTTAAATATCTTTCAGAAACAATTGTTTTAAGACCCGAAGGAGAGTAATTCCAATTTGATTTTTTGATATGACTGGAACCCACTCTCGCCTTCAGCTCTGGTTATGGGATGATGTAGTGTTAAGAATGTGTGGAAAAAGGCCAGAAGACCAGGAATTTAAATCCCCCCTGATTTATGCCTAGCTTGTCAAAGTCTCCTGAGCTTTAGAAATGCTGAATATTTTACCACAGCTCTGAAGTGTGAGCCCAGCCTTGCTTTTCAGCTGATTATTATTAACAATGGTGTCTCTAGTGCTTTAGTGGTGCTCAGCTGTAACCTTTAAACTTGCTCCATTCCTGCTTTGTGAGGTGTCATAAATTCCATGATGTTAAAAATATTACAATGGGAACATTCTCCTACTTCTGGGGCCAACAGTTCTGAGACTCGTTACCTGGGAGATGGAAGCTTAAGTGTCCTTCATGGTCACACCTCTGAGCTGCTTTCTTGCTGAGCGCTGGAAGTGCGTAGTCAGTTTTTACTAAAGAAAAATTCTTTACCAAAGGAGACAATTCCAGCAAATTCATTTGTTGTCTGTATTTGTGGATCTGGGAGCATTTGGTGCAGAAAGCTGGGCTCTCCTCCCCCACATGGTTGCTGTGAATGATTTAAATCAATGCCTTTTATGCAGCACTGGGTACAGGAAATACAATATGCAGCCACTAAATATGCCATTTAAATTCTTCTCAGGCAAAGGTTAAAAGAGAAGTGGGGGCAGGAGCAGGGACAGCAGAAATTGCCAAGGTAGCTGTATTCAAATGTTTTTGATAGATTTCTAAGATACATATCTCTTTTTCCCAAAGCAAATGCATTTATGTCTAAGAAAGAAAACAGGGAAAATGTTAGCTCTTGTGCTGGTGAGCTCGTGAGAAATGCCAAAAGAGTTGTTTGTGAACAGCCTCAAATATCAGGGTTTCTTTATTGTTAAGCTTTGAGCTTCAGAATCAGGCAGAACGTTTCCATGACAACTAATAGATGTTATGTTTATTTACTGAGTGGCAGGGAATGACAGTGTCAGCAAGTGACATTTTAGTTTCTTTCTCATCTTTTTATCCCCAGTAAGGATTTGTTCTAGTCAATGAAAACGGCAACAACATCTTCCATTTTATTTGTCAGAGCTTCTGTTGCAGAAGTAAATGGCCGTTTAATTTGATTCCTTTATTCCATGAAACATACTTTAAAGACCCATCGCTGTATGTGCTTTGGAGTACATTTACAGTGGGCATTTGCTGGGGAGAAGATGATTTGCAAAGTGAAAAGCAAATCTCAGGTTTTATTCACTTGAAAATGATCTAACAACTGCATTCTGAGCTATCTAAATTTACATAGGTCTCATTAATGTGCTCTGAATTCCACATGACCTTGTTTATGCTTCTACTGATATATTCGTAAAGAGGGTCTATTAAGACTTGTAACAGGACCACAATCTCAGCAGAGATGGGAGCCAGACCTGCAGGGTGGGCTGGACAAGTCTTCACTGGTTATGAATAACAATATATTCCACTCTGTTATCTGCCTGTGGCTTGTCTGCCCTCTAAATTATCTGCGGTCAATTTTTAATGCTGAACTGGCTTCCTCTTACTACCCAGCTGGTGTGTGCTCAAGGGATATAAACCAGCGCCAGCATTTGCTTTGAGAAAACACAATTAGGAAGGCAAGCTGCTGCTGGGGTGTGTTGGGTGGATAGTCATACGATGCATGCTAAAGCAGAGAATTTGATTTTTTTCTTAGTCCTCATTTTCTATTATCTGTGCTGTTGCTCTGGTTAATTAGAATAATTGGAATTTGGGATGATTTTGCTTTTGAGAAAGGAAATAAAGTCAATGTGTGACTCTTAGGAGTTACTTAAAATGCTGTTGCTTGAAAATAATCTCTAATTTCCTATTGTCCTAGGTAGAAATGAGTTTTTCTGTAAACATTTCTAGCACTGCACTAAACTGATTTGTTGCAGACCTGTTTCCTGTGCTGGAATGTAAGCAGCTTGAAAGCAGGTGCTATGTCTTCCTCATCTTTGTATATACAGCACCTCGCACAGTTTCTGGTACAGTAGGCAATGAAAAAATAGATAGCGTATGAATAACTTAACATAACCCAGCCCTGGCCATCAGCTCCTGATGGATATCAGGCACTGTCCCTTGTAATCATGTTGCCATTAAAGGTCCTTCCCATGTCATTGCCAGTATCTAGTTCTAGGGCACAACACAAATTATTGTCCATTTAAAGATGAGAGCCAACATTTCTCAAGGGGATGTTCTTTTGTAGTGTACACATATGTGCACCCGCAGTCTCTGCAGATAATACAATGGAAAAGAAACAAAGGGAAGAAATGGATTCTTACGAGGTTTTTATTTAACCACAGTGAGATTGTGGGAGAGAGAAAGGATGTTGAAGACTTGGCAAATTTGGATTCTCTGTCATTATTTAGGTCTCAGTGATCTCCCTTCTCAAATGAAAGACTTGGACTAGATGAAATGTTCTTAACTTGTGTTCCCATGAATACTAATGTCTACAGTGTGCTAATACCTTTTGGAAACAACCAAAACCCAATCCCTCTGTAAAATGTACACTAACCAGGGATAGTTGGAGCCACATGATTGAGTGTAGACTGAGTCTGAGAGGTCAGAGAAAACAGGTGGTTCTGTCCTCCAATGTCTTCTGTGATTGTTTATTCAGGAATCTGATCAGAGGAAGCCTCACTTAGTCCATTTGTGCTGCTGCAATAAAATCCCCAAGACTGAGTAATTTATACAGAATAGAAATTTATTTCTCAGAGTTCTTTCAGAGAGCTGAGCCTGGAAGTCTGAGATCAAACTGCTGGTGAAGAAATTCTTGCTGTGTTCTTATATGGCAGAATGCAGAGGGTAAACTAGTGCAAACTGCCACTGCTATATGTAGATACCTATATCTATGTCCAGATATATAGATCTATATAGATATAGATATCTATACACATCTATCTGTCATCTATGTATCTATCTTTCATCTATCTGTCTTAGTACTGTGATATGAAGCCACTGCTATATTTAGCCATTGCTGTATGAAGATCTATTGATCAATCTATCACATATATGTATATATGTATATATATATATATATACGTATATATACACTTTAGTACCGTTAACTTCGAGAAGATTTCATAGGCTAATCACCTCTTCCAGGCTATACTTCTTAATACAACATTGGCAACACCTGAATTTGGAGGGAATATGTTCAAACCATGGCAAAAGCACTGATTTTTCCAAACTAATAATGGACCACTTTGTTGAGGGACATTTGTAAGCTTCCTTAAGATAGCTGGGTATTGTATGAGTCAGGTTTCCATCGCTGTGACAAAATACCTGAAATAATAAACTTAGCAAAAGGAAACGCGTGTTTTGGCTCCCAGTTGTGGAGGTTTCAGTCAATGGAAAGTTGGCTTTGTTGTTTCTGAGTCTGTACACAATCTCATGAGGAGCTCTTGGTGAAGAAAGCTGCTTGCCACGGGCAGGGATCCCAAACTTCTCTTCAAGGACACAGATCCCAGCTACCTAACTTCCTCCCTTTAGTCCCTACCTCCTAAAGTTTCTGTCACCTCCTGATAGTGCTATGGGCTGAAGATCAAACCTTCAACACATGGGTCTTTGGGGAGATCCAAACTGTTGCAGGGACCTTGGAATGATGGTTCTTTCTTGAGGAGAAAACTAGCTTGAAGGGATGGAAACCCCGAGTAATCCTCCTATTTGATCAACTGTTATTTAGTCACACTTTTAGAACACCTCGTATTTCACTAATATACTATTTTACCAGGAAAAGAGCTGGATGTAGAAAATTGGGGAGATGTTGTGGTTAAGAAGAAATACATCTACACCACTCACTTTTGGGAGATCTGTTCTTACTATCTTCACTGATGACAATCAAGTTACCAGTCCTTCATAAACGTAGACAGAAACAGGCTTGGAAAATAAGCTATATCAGCAACATCTAGGTTTGTTCAGTTGGCAATATTTCAAATGAACTGTTAGTGTGTGAAAGTCTCAGAGGAGGAGGAGAAAGAAAAAAATATTGTACTGATCCTCTCTTGCTAAAAGTTTTCTTTGGCTATGCTGTTGTCATGTTGGTGACCAACAACAATAGCTAATAACTGCCTGCCTATAGGGTAAGAAAAAGGACCCAGGATACAAATGCATGAAATTTGTCCAAGAAAGAAGGAATGAGATAAGAGTAGTATTTATTGATCAGTTACTATGTCTAAGCTTTATGCTAAATATTTTGTAACTGCTCCGAGAAGTTACAGAATCATTACCCCCTTTTACACACAAGTAAACTGAAGTTCATGGTGACATCAAGGTCATCAATTGTTAAGGGACGGAGCGTAGGTTTAAATCGTGATCCTTGATATTGAAGTCTGTGAGTTTTCCATTTTATTCTGCTGAAGGGAGAGCATGCATTTAGAGAAAGTTAACATGAATGACCCTTAAGAATGCTTAAAGAAATCACATAGATAATAATGCAAGAGGAGAAGCCATATGTTTTTATTGGTCAGTGATGGAATCCAGTAAGTTGTGTGGGGTTTAAGCTCTTTTTAAAGAATTAAAAGGATCTAGAGGCACAACTGTAATCTTGATTAAACAAAAGAGCCACATGAATCTGATGCTTTGCAGATCCGTGACCACATGATGAGCTGAGAAAGAAATGAGAAGAACTGAGGTCAAGTATATTGTTCTCCCAGACTCCAAAGCTTCAGTGTGCATCTCACAGCCTTACAGTCCTTGGGTCGTGGCAAAATTATAGACATCCCTGAGCGTCCTGATGGTGCTGCAACAGGCTACTTCTACTGAATTCTCTGTGGCAAATTTTACGATCTGGCCTTTGTAGTGGCTCAGATAATAAGGCTGTTATACAACGAAAAAGAAAAACATAAAAACTTGATTGGAAAGTGGATAATAAGACCATTGTCAGGGAAGTTCTAGCAATGAGGCGTTTTGTTCTGTTTTCTTACATTAACTGTCTTTTAAATTACTCCAAATGGACCCTAACCACGGCTGGTCTTCCACTTACAGAAGGCCTGGTGAATGTTATGGAATTCTTTGCCTTTTTGGAAATAATGTTGGTTTTATGTTTCCATATGACAACGTCAGCAGGTTCTGGTTAAGTCTAATTGCTGTCCCATAGGCATCATGGGGTCATTTTTCTTTTACAGTGCTTATGGGCATTCTCCTGTAACATGGTTCCAGCAATCAGAGTTTCTCCTGAATAATAACATATCAAATCTTTAAAGTGGTTTGCAACCTGATTTTTGTGTCCTGAATATCATGCTTTTAAAATGTTGAACCTGCTTTCACAGGCCCTCTGTCCTGTTCTCCCTACTTTTATCTGGATTAAATGAAGATGTGCCTGTAAACACTAATTAGACTGAGAACTTGCTAATTTTTTGCAAACATGAACATTTGGGATTACCTTCAACAGAGCCAAAGCTTGGAAAATGGTAAAGGTTATAGGACTTTAGAAGCAGAGGGGATACTGCATAGACAGCCTCATCTAGAAGTTTTCAAACTATGCCTCATGATGCCCAAGAGATTTTTCTGGAGCTTTCACAGGGAGTGCTCGACTCTAGAGCCTCATCCCACAGCAAATGAGAAGCTTTTTCCTTTATTGGAATTACTGATTAGACTTCATGTGAAGAATGGCTCCATGGGTACAAGAAAGGCTAGAAACCACAAGTCTTGCTTAATCCCTTTATTCCCAATGAAGGAAGCATAAGATCTAAAGAAGGTCTATCACTTTCTTTAAGGTACAATCTAGCAGCAAACTCCAGAGTAGACTTTGTTCTGCTCCCTCCCTGTCATGTAATTTTCTCACTCAACAATAATGTTGATCAATGCTCAAGCCTATTTAAAGCACATTGGTCAGGGACACAAACTTTTGGACTCTGAGGTCTCATGTTATTGTCTTGTGGAACATGCATGCAGTTGTCCTCGGGTGATCTGTGCTGTGCGTACCTGTGCAGTGGATACACTAAACATGAAACACAGACCAAGCTAAGAAGAGGCCAGAAAATGAATATGATCAGAGTCATTGTGATTTTAATAACTTCTGTGAACTTTAGTGTGCAGGATATAATTTTTCATTTTACCATCCCCCTTCTATGCAGTCTTCTCTGAACTATAATGATTAAAACCTAGAAATTACATTTCCCAGACTTTGTGGGCAGAAGAATCTTGGGTGGATTACACCATAAGGGAGGCTTCCTGGTTATTTCAAAGGTGAAAGGAAAATAGAAGCTGTTTTCTCTCATAAGCTTGGGCAGGCAGTATATAGAGGATTTCACTGGTAATTTAGTTGCAAACATATTCATAATTCACCTCTGGGCTATAGGTAGCTGAGTTCATGATTAGTGACTACTACCTTTAGTGCTGGTCTTTCTGAGAATGAATTGTGTGCTGTCAAAGGTGAGACCCTTGACTTATTTCTTAAGTCTTAAAAGTGGCCTTCCTGATCTATGCTCTGGAGACAGCCCAATAGCTACGCCTTCTCTAATTCTCTGAGTTCATTTCCTCCTTCTCAATATATCTACAGTGGTTTCTGTTTTCTGGGTTATAACATGGTAATTCCAGAAATTGGTTTCTTCAAGGGAAATAGCATGGACAGAGAGGCAGGTAGAAGAAAATATAAGAGAAGAACTCAGGAAAACACTGGACAGATTGCAGTAAAAATGAAAAGAGATTGAGAAATCCCCAAAATTTGGAGGTTTGAAAAATTTTTAAATCAACTATTTCTAGACTCCAGGCAGATGACATTTAAAAAGGCTTTGAGCAACAATACCATTGAGTGAAGTGATGCAAGGCAAAGATTATTTTAAGACGAGCCCCTTAACTGACCCCATAGTCTCCAGGTGACCACTATTAAGTTGACCACACAGAGAAATAAGGCAGATTAAAGAAGTACACATTAGAACGAATTTAGGTGTAACTTATGCATCTGAGGCTAACTAGAGACAAATAGTTCAGAAGCCTACTCACTTTTACAGGAGATTGTATTGTCAATCTACTGTTTTGTCAATAAAGCCACTAGCTTGGAATAAAACAAAATGAGAAAACCTTTTGACTTATCCAAAATCTTTGACTCACCCTGGGGCTTTTTCCTCTCTCAGAATAGGAGGTTTCAGATGTTGTTTAATTTTCATGAGGCCTTCCTCAAATGTGGCCAATGAGAAGAAAAAATGAAGAGGAGTGCTCACGGGCAGAGGTACAGACTGAAGCCACAATGGACAATGGACAGGGTGCTCCTTCCAGAGAACAAAACAAGGGCCCTGTCAAGGGATTTTTGCACCTGAGGGCAGGGATGAGAGGGTTTAGTTTCAGATTTTGTTAGAATGACATGTTCTAACTTTTGGTCTATTCAGGTCATGCCGCTCCCCAGTGTTTTATTTCTAGGATACATTTAATATCCTTATAGGTCTGTAGGAAGGAAGCATTTTCTCTGTTCCTTATCCATGATAGGCACTTTCCATATTTGATGGGAAAGGAATAGATGTTGGAAAGGAATTTCTTTACTCTGATGGTCACAAATGAGAAAGATGGGAAGCATATGTGTGCAGAGCTCCCAAGAAAAATGAATAATGCTAAGGGCTAGACGCTGTAGACAGCCATACCGGAGATAGGTTGAAGGAAACCAAATTAGAAAGAGTATACAAGGCCATCTATCGTTAGTGAAATCTGCTGTCGGACCTAGAGATACATTCAAAACTGCGGTGCTTGTCACCCAAAGTCCCATAGTTAAAAGTAACTGGCAAGATTCAATATAATTCCCAGTCTAGTTCTGGGCTGATTATCTTGGCTTTGAAAGAACATCACATTTATGTTTTTCTTAATAATCACCATTGATATATTGCTCTAGTTTTTAATCAATCTTTTAAATTCATATGCCCATATTATATTTCACAAACAAAGTCGAGGTATATCCTCTAAAACTACTTTGTGTTCATTAGCAGAGGTCAGGTTATTCTTCTCTCACAGATGATCCTCAAATCTTAGTGGCCTATACTAACAGCAGTTTGTTTCCCATCCCAGTATATGTGCCTTGCAGGTCCTCTCCGGTTTGCTGCACATCTTCTTCATTTCAGGGAACGTGAAGGAGCATCCTCTGCTGGAAGTGATGCCTTAACAGAGGGAACAGAGAACATGTGGGTCTTACACTGGCCATACAGCTTCCACCTGGAAGTGATACATGATACATCATTTCTACTATCAAGTCATATTACCAAGTGCATCAGTAGGTGAGACAGTAAAATCCTCCTTCAAAGAGGTTTGGCAAATATCTCTGAGTAATAATACTTCTACCATCTACCTAGTTTAGTGTCTCATTCTTCCTTTGTAAGTACTGAGTTGTCCCGTTAGTGTGACGTTGCTTTCTCAGTGTGAGATTTTTTTCACGTCTTCTGACTTTGGCCCTTCTCCACTTTGTTTTCATGCTCTAGGAAAGGCATAATGAGAGGACAAATGAGAGATCAGGCTATTCATGGAAATGAATTTGCTACCAACAAAGGTTGGTGATGCCTAAATAAAGGGAAAATAATATTTTAAGGAAAATTCTAGAAGGTTATAGAGGTCTAAATCAGAAGTAGGGGCAGCAGAAACTTTGAAGTAAATTTAAAATTTAAGAATTAGTTTTTCACCAAGAATCTTCAGCACATGCTGATTCTTGCCTGGTTTTTCCACACTGGGAGAGAGACTGTTTTCTGGCACTGTGCTAACCCTTTCTAGCATCTGGTTCAATGGTCCATATGTAGCTGGAGGTACAGCTTGCAGTTCAGCTGCCCACATCTACCTGTCTCTGTCAACCTCCCACCTTCTCTTCTCAAAGGCTCTAGCTGGGGGTTCAGGATGTAGCTTTGTAGATCTGAAATCATCGGTTCATTTTCTCAGGACCCAGCTGTTCACTAAAACTGTTAAGAACAGAAGGAAAATGTTCATTCTCCAATTCCCCATGTGCTTTTGGCCCCTGACTTCGTGGGCCTCACCTCCTGTGCTGAGAAGGAAATGAGGCTGACTTACTATCTATTGTGTCCTCACCAGGGCCCTCCCCACAGACAGGGGAACATTCATAAAGCTGTGGGCATCTCCAGATGTCCCCCCCTCCCTGGTTTTCTAATTGGCGTGCTGAACGCATGCACAGCAGAGGCTGCCCGTAGCTTACATTCACTTTCAAGGTGGTAAAGATCAGATCAATCTCGGATGATAACAAATCATGCTTTTCTTTATCTTGCAAATGTGGTTTAACTTTCTCTGGCTTGGAAGTCAACAGGGGCTTCTGGCTGAATAGCATATTTTGTATTTTAGCATGTATCTCATGTTTACTGCTCCTGCTGCCTCTTTCCCTAGTTACTTTTGGGGTTTGTGTGCTTCTATGGATTATTCAGTAAAGAGAGTGCATGATTCGCATTTCAGAAGCCACTGAACAGGCACAGCGCCTTACTGAGATGGCTACAGTATGGTGCTGCTCCAGAAGGCAATGGTGAGCCTTCCCGCTTCCTATGCCTCTTCTGGACAACTCCAGAATGAACACAATTTTATAACACAACAATGTCCTTTAGCATTTTATTTTCTGTCCCACTGTTCTAAAGAAGCAAATTCCCCTCTTCTAATTTTCTAATATACCCTAAAGTGCCTAAGCACTGTATTTTGTTGATTTGAACACAGGCACCAAAATGGAGACAGAATGTGTGTCCACAGTGTACACACCCACAAATTCGACTTTTGTCTTTTCAAATAAACATCATCTTGCTACCAGGTTTTTTTTTTTTTTTGGACCGCTAATTGAACTCAGAGCCTTGAGCTTGCCAGGCTGGCACTGAGCCCCTGAGCTCTACGTCCTGGGTCCCTGCTCCAAGTACACGACATGGAGGAAGATAATTCTAATAGCTTTATCTGCAATTATGGGTGCTTCTTGGAGAGACAGTAAATTCAGGGTCATTGGTGAGAATCGGTAGACTTGGGGCGGTGTGAATGGATCCAAAGATTAAAAAAGGTGAATAATGATGGATTTGATGATGCTTTTCAACTGAGGGTCCGTGAACCTGTGAACAGTGTGTAGCCTACTCAAAATGAGTGAAGAAGGAGTAAACAAATGGAAAGTAATTTCTAAGACGAATTGTTCCTTTTCCTTAGTCAGTGCACTATACGGATGTCTCTGAAATGTGGCCTTCTGAATGCCTGGGAGTTTATCTTTGGCTGCAAGACAAGCAAACACTGGGCCTGAAATCAGAAAAGAAGGAGGGGGAATAACAACAAAAAGATCCCTTGCCAAGCGGGTGGAGGAGGAGATGCGGCAGAACGAGTCCTGACTGGCGCTGCAGGGTTCTGCAGCCTGGACAGCTGCGGGGACCGCCCCCTGGAAGGGAGGCCTGTTCTGGCCCTGGCTCCTGTCCTCCTTGCACATTCCCTCCTGCTGAGTTTGTTCTTGGCCAGTTTTCACTCAAGGCAAGAGAGCCAGGTGCTGGGGTGGAGCCAGATTAGAGACCGGAAGTTCATCTACCATTGTGATGTTAAAGCTAAGAGGGAAACATGGGACATATCAGAGTCTTGATTTCATTCTGGGAATGAATCCTGGAAGGATTGGTTTTCAGGGAAACGTGATGGCGGGTTATAGGATGGTTTTTTGAATGTTGTAGATTTTCCACCTCTGTTAAAAGCAGCATACCCTGCATATTGGTGGATGTTTGTTGTTAGTTTTTCTTCAGCTGTATGTAAGAGAAACAAAGGATTTTGTTGCCTATGAATGATTTACCGAACTCCTCGACCCTTCTGTTTCATAGGCTTAGAGCCTAAATTTTGTACGGAGTGGCTATGAAATAACAGGCTTGATTGCCCTGGCAGTGTTGCGTAGATGAGGAATAAATGTACAAAGTTATTATAAAAATGTAAAAGCCAGAGAGCTTCTTGATGACATGGAAGAGCTGAAAGAGAACTGATCAGCCTGGAGAACTGCAGGTCTCTCAATGCTCTCCAAATTCAGTCAGTACAGGTACTTATCTGACCTTCAGTCTAACCAAGTCTAGTCTTCACCTGACAACCACTGCCAGTGGTTCTTAACTCTTTCAATCTAAATTAAACTATGTTTTCTGACCACTCTGGTTGGCATCTTAACTTCTCAGAGCACATGTCCAAACAACCAGCAATGTCATGGAAGGTGGGGTGGGGAACACTTTATTTCCTAATTTTTCCACTGGATATTTGCAGGGAAAAAAAAGAATAGTTTTGTAGCATTAGCCTAGAAACTGTAAATTACTGATGTGAGACTAACATCAGTTATGGAGGAAAGTTCCAAGAAGAAAGTAAAAATAACTTGGTTGAATGTTAATATGCAATAAGCATAAATAAGACAAAAAAGTTATACAGAGACATATTTTGAATCAAAGAAAGAATATTTTTTGATAACAAATATAAAATGAACTGACTTGTGTGGTAGGGGGAGCCTTTTCATTCTAAAGTATGCAAATGAAGCTAGAAAATTTTTTGTTTACTAGTTTCAAGGTATAATAACAGCAATGAATATTTTACTTTATTAAGTAGTTCTGAATCTATGTATCTCTCTACATTTGAATGTAAAATTATGTGCATAATGTTTTTGAATTTTATTTTTCCTTTTTAAAATCACAACCTTTTCTATATGATAAACCAGTTAACTAGTTCCAGCTTTCCATGTGAAGTTTCTAATTAAGTCTTTAAGGCACCACCCTTAAATTTGAGGGTTCTGCTAAGGATCAGCAGACATTTGTGAATAAGTTTTAACTCGCAAAACAGAAATCAATCAAGGAGAATGGAGATAATGATTCAGTGAAAAGAATAAAAAGGGGAGAGTAATGACAGGTAAAAGTACCTGATTAATATACCCAGAACTAAGCACATAGTTGATGAAAGATTAACTGCATTCTATAATAAGAAACATTCAACAGATAAAAAGGAGATTACAGAAATTAAAATTATGAGGGCAACATGAAAAACTCACAAGAAAGACTTGAAGACAAAACTGAAGAACTCACATAGGAAGTTGAAGGAGATAACAAAGAAATCTAAGATAGAGGAGGAGAAAATTAGGATTAGATGAGGAGACTTAATATTTAGCTACAATAAAATAAAGAGGACATCATCAAAAAATAACTCAAGGAAAATTTTTCAGAACTAAATTACATGTGTTTTCAAGTAAAAAGGGCTTATCAACTATGTCTTTTACTCTTAATAAATTAAAAAGTTACCCATTACCAACACATATGAGCGTGAAATTTCAGAATCCTGGATCAGAGATAACTTCTTAAGTTTCCAAAAAAGAAAACAAACAAGCAAAAACAAGCTACATATAAAAGATGGAAATCAGAGTGGAGTTAGACTGCTGAACATTAATACTAGAACTGCATACACACGGATTAGTGAGTTTATTTATTATACAGGGAAAATTACTTTTAACATAGAATTTTATACCCAGTCAAATGGGCTACGGGGGGGGCAAGAGAATGAAGCCTTTCCTATATTCAAGATGATTTTCAAACAACAGCAAATATTTAGGTAACATAAACACCAGGCTGCTGGAGATGTGCTCACAAGGAAAATTCAGGGCAAAAACCAGCCGCAGCGGGCATGAAATTCTCCCATCGCCTGTCTTACTCTGGAGAGGAGCAGAGTCTGAGAGAGTGAGATGGCAGACACTGGATGAAGTACTCAGATGTTCTTATTTGGAGATTTTACACTGAATAACTAGGGAAGCATTAGTAAGTTCTCTGTGTAATCAGAGGTCAGAATAGAGTGGCAGGAGTAATTACCAGAAATTTGTATCCATCCCTCTCTTGCCAAGACATTATTTTTGGTGGGAGATAGCATGAGCCCCTATCCTTGAGTGATCAGGGGCTGGGAACCAAGACTTAATATTGCAGCTACATTGGTAATCCTTATATCATTGGCATTCACGGCTCCTAAATCATCGGTCCTTTTTCTGGAATGATTGGGAGAACTGGGGTCCCAACACTACTGATGATTAGAATTGATTTTCTGAAACATAAAGCACGCTGTATTTAAGCGGAGCCTTAAATGAAGTCAGCTCTTTCTGTAGGGGGTCAGTTTATGGGATATGAGTGTTTAGTAAGTAATCCTTTTAAGAGACCTCTAAAGTTTCCCTCAATAATTATTTTCGGAGGAAACTACTGGATAAGGTGCTCCATTTTATTGTTGGCATAATCTGAGGGGGGAATGTGCAAAATCCAAGACAAACAGGACACACACAAGAGCGCCACCAACAACTACCAGGATGACAGTAATGGAAAAATCTTAGGACGACAGTGAGCAGTAGGACCAACCTAAATTGGTGCACTGGCACAGCCAAAGAGGGGGCTCCAGGTACAAGTTTACTTAGAAGATGAAATTGATACACTAATCATTAAAATAGCTTTATTGAGGTATAGATTGAGACAGAATAAATTTTGATATATTTAAAATGCACAATTTGATTAGTTTTGACATAGTTATACACACATACAAACCTTTATCCTAGACAAGATAATGATCATATTTATTATCATTATAAGTTTAGTTTATAATTCCTACATCTTCCTCCACTCTCTATATAAACAGTGATCTGTTCTCTCACTTTATATGTTCTAGAATTTCTATAAAAATGACATTATATATATGTCATCTTTTTGTCTGAATTCTTTTACTCCATATAATTTGTTCAAGATTCACCAGTCATACATTGTGGCATGTACCAATGGTTTATTCCTTTTATTGATGAGTGGCATTTCATTGTATAAATAAAACAAAATTTATTAATGAAGATTTATGTTGTTTCACTTGGTGATGAATCTCTGGGTTGTTTCCATTTTTGCCTATTGAAAATAAAATGCTATGATGCTTGACATACAAGTCTTTATGTGGCCGTCTGCTCTCTTCCTGCTGTGGTAAACAGAAAGAGTGGCTGGATAACAGAGGAGAATTGCTTTCTAAAGTAATTGTACTATTCTGAGTTCCAATCAGTAGTCTATGAGAACTCCACTTCTTCTACATCTTCACTGACACATCATATGGTATTCTCACCAACTTCAGGCATTCTAACGAGTTGTCAGAAGTCAACTATCCACACAGGGGTGTTCTTTTGGATTCTTTCCAGTTTTAATTTTTGTCCATCTTGATGTTAACACCTTAGCGTTTTGATTTACCATATAGTAAGTCCTGAATTCAAAGTATGTAAATCCGTCAATTTTATTTCAAAGTCATTTTTTTCAAATCATTTGGTATATTCTGATCCCTTGTTTTTCCATATGAATTTTAGAATTTGCTTTCTTACAATAAAATAGCCTGCTAGGGTTTTGATGGGGATAATTTTGAACCTATAGATCAATTTGGGAGAAATGACATCATACTAATTTTGATTTTTCCAGTTTATGAATATTGCATATATGAATATTTTCTACTTACTTAGGTCTCCTTTAGTTATTTTAAACAATATTTAGTGATTTTCAGTGTACAGGTACACATCTTTTGTGAGATTTATCCTTAAGTATTTCATATTTTTGCATGCAATTCTATATGAGATTCATATTTGTATTTCAATTTTGGTTTATTTCTACTGGAAAGAAATATAATTGAAGTTTTATTCTGTTAGATTTAACAGCTGTCTTTGATCCATATGATCTTCTACATAGTAGGTGATCATGTTACCTGTGAATGTTGACTTCTTTTCAAACTGATGAAGTGTATTTTATGTTCTTACTTACTGCACTAGGTAAAATTTCTTGTACAATGTTAAATAAAAAACAGGTAGACATTCTTTATTTGTTCCTTACTACAGAGGGAAATAATTCTATCTTCCCCCATTAATTATGATGCTAGCTATAGGTTTTCTGTAGATGCGCTTTATCAAGTTGCAGAAGTTCTTCTCTGTTCTTAGATTTCTGATTAAAAGAAAAACCAGGAGTGGATGCAGAATTTTATCAAATATGTACTTATTATTCATATATTGATTGACATGGTGCCATAGTTTTCTTTATTAGCCTAGTAATATGATCAATTACATTGACTGATTTGGATAGCAATCATAGATTATCTTTATAAAATGTTGAAAGAACTACACAGTCTATATTCAGAACTATCATAGATATATAGTAATAAAAAGTATAGTGTTGACATTAAGATAAATTAAGCAGTGAAACTAAAGAATCCAAAATAACTCCATATCTATGTGAATAATCAACTGATAAAATTGCAAAGGCAATTAAATGAAGAAAGAACAATGTAAGTGGTCCTTGAACAATTATATATTCATAAGATGTTAAATCAATTTTGAAAAATTTTTGGAATAATACCCAATTGTCATGTTGTACCATTATTTTTAATATGTCATTGGATTTGTTTTGGTAACATATTATTAATAAATTTTATATCCGTGTTTATAAGGGATTTTGATCCAACAATTTCTTTTATTGTGTTTGGCTAGTTTTGTTTGAGGGTTAATATTGGCTTCATCAAGTTAGTTGGGAATTATTCCTTCTGCTTTAATTTCCTGGGAAAGTTTGTGTTAAATTAGTATGATTTAATTCTTAGTATTAGTAGACTTCACCAGTGAAACCATCTAGGTCTGGTTTAATTTGTGGGTAGATAACTTCTTATAAATTTAATTCCTTTAATACATTTAGAGCTATCAGATTATTGTTCTTCATGAGTGATTGTTGGAAAATTTTGGTGTGTCAAAAAAATTGGCCCATTTCATCTAGGTTTTCTAATTATCTGGTGTCCTCTTACCTTCTCAGTATCAGTGGAAACTGTAGTGATGGCACCTCTTCATTCCTTATATTAGCTATTTGTGCCTTTTCTCTTTCTCTTCCCAATCAGTTTGACCAATGGAATTATATTGATTTCCTCAAAGAACCAGCATTTGGTTCCTGTTTTCTATTTCACTGATTCCCACTATGAGCTTGATCCTCCTCCAGTTTTCTGCTTACATTGGGTTTATTTGCTTGTTCTGTGCATTATAAACTTGTAAGTACTTCTTTAGATGTATCCTGCAAATTTGGATACATTTTGTATTTATTTTCACTCAGATTATGAATTTCTTCTTTTTTCATGGGTTAATTAAAAATCTATCATTTTGTGCCAATACAATGAACCTTGGAGTTATGACCGGCCACACACATATGAACAACTTGGGTTATGACTGAAATTGTAGGTTTAACTTACAACCAATGCCTTAAATTATGACTCGAAGTGCTGGCTGCTTATGCAATTGTAAACAAAGACTCGTGATGCCAGAAAAGCAAATGTAAGTGTACGTAAGTGTCAGTCTGAGCCCAAATGCCATGTTTGTGGACATGATTTGGGTCAGTGCTTTATATAATCACTATAATTACTGCTATCAAAATGCCCCCCTCCAAAACAAGAAAAGCAGCTAAGGAAAGAAGGAAAGGCAAAGAAAGCAATCATAATAATAAAAAAAAAAAGGAAACTGTGGAGAAATTTGAGAGTGGTGTTTGTGTGACTGATCTCAGTAATATGTGCAGCACGTCGAAATCCACCATCTCAACAACCTTACAGTGAAAAGATTTGTACAAGGAAGCTAGTGTTGCTAAAGGTGTTACTCAAATTAGTAAGTCACAATCAACAGTCAGATGAGGTAGAAAGACTATTATAAGTATGGATAAACAAAAGGCAACTGGCAGGTTATATATAGCCTGAATCTACAATTGGTGAAAAAGCTAGGGCAATAAACCTCATAAAAGACAATCCATCAACAAGTGATAATGGCAAAATATTTTGTGCTAATAAGGGGTAGTTTTACAATTTTAAAGTGAGAACTGGGGTTCATAGAATAACTAGGGATGTCAAAGCAGACAATGCTGCTGAAAATTACATATACTACTTCAAAATGATGACATGGAGAAATGGCTTTTGCTCTCATCAAGTTTTCAACTGTGATGAAACTGGCCTTTTCTGGAAGAAAGTGTCCAGGAAAACATACATTAGCCAGGAAGAGAAGAAAATGCCAGGCCACAAGCCTATGAAGGATAGGTTAACCTATGTGCCAAAGTGAGTGGTGACCTCAAGATAAAACCTGTTTTGATTTATCATTCTGAAATCCCTAGAGTGTTCAGAAAACATAAAGTCGTGAAGAACAGGTTAGAGGTCATGTGGAGATCTAACATAAAAGACTGGGTGACAAGACTACTTTTTCTTGAATGGATCAGGGAGGCTTTCTGTTAAGAAATATCTAGAGGAGAAAGGTTTACCACTCAAGACTCTCTTCATCATAGACAATGCTCCTGCTGCACACAAGATTTGGAAGAATTGGCTGATAAATTCCCATGTCTGTCAGTCTAATTCTTCCCAACTAATACAAATACTCTACTGCAGCCTAAGGACAAGCAGGTTATAGCTAACTTTAAGGAGCTATTCACCAAGGAACTGTTCCTGAAGTGCTTTCAGATACAGATTTAACCCTTAAAGAGTTCTGGAAGGAACATTACATCCTTTCCTGTATGGGGTTAATTGAGAAGTCCTGGGCCAGTGTCTCTTTTTTTTTTTTTTAACATATGATGAATGTTTATTTATTTATTTATTTATTTTCGGTACTGGGGATTGAACTCAGGACCCTGCGCAGTGTCTCTCTAAGAACACTGAGATCTGCCTGGAAGAAAGTGTGTCCTAAAATTATACAGGACAGAGACTTTAAAGGCTGTGTAGAGCAGCCTAAGCCACCAAATGACCCTGTGGTTGATAACATTGTCACTATAGCAGAGTCCATAGGCTTGCGGGTAGACAGTGGTCATGCTGAGGAACTGGTGGAGGAACATTCAGGGCAGCTGTCTACCGAATAACTCCAGCAACTTTTGTCTGAGCAAATGAGAGGGGCAGTGAAGTGTTTTCTGAAGAGGAGGGGGAGTATCAACGATCCGCGAAGCAAAGTTTTTCTTCTGCCATAAAGGAAATCCTGAAAAAATGGACAGAGCTACAAACATTTGTAGAGAAGACCCACCCAGACAGAGAAAAACCCAATCATTGAATTCATTTGCTTAATGGCAATGTCATGTCATACTACAGAACAGTGTTGAAGAAAAGACAGGAACAGACAACCTTAGACCAGGTTCTAGTTCTGATAAAACTGAAACAGACTGAGCCAGAAGCAGGTCCTGCTGGACTACAGACTCTCCCAAAGAGAGGAAGGACACCAGAGAGCCAGATTGCTGATGTTCTTATGGAAGGGGACTCTCCTTCCAAACAATAACCACCTTCCATTTCATCCTCCCTTTCTGTAAGCCAAATATGTCAACTTGACTGGTGAGTGCAGTATGAAATTGTTTCTGGTAAACTAGGCATATTTTGTAACTTTTTGATGAATACCCTAGGAAAATTACTGGTGTTTTTGATAAATTATGCATGTTATAGAATCCTTTTTATTATGAAAAGGTTAGTTAAGGGGTGCTTTGGAATGCCCTTGAGTATTCCCATTATTTTTTATGGGAAAAATGGTCTTGACTTACAACCAACTTGAGTTACAATCAGCCCATGAATAAACTGAGTTAGTGAGGTAAGGGTCCAACTTGGGGATTTTTTCCGTGTTTCTGCTTTTAATTTCCCATAAATATCCATTGTGACCAGAGAACATACTTTGTATGAGTTGAATACTTTTAATTTATTGAAACTTGTTTATATATCAGAATATGATGTATCTTGGTAAATTTTCCATATGTACTTGCAAAGAATGCAAAGAATGTGTATTTTGCTATTGTTGAGTGGCATATTATATAATTAACTCAAGCTGGTTCATACTGTTCAAATTTCACATATCCTTAGTGATTTTCACTTTTCCATCAATGATAGAGAAAGGGATATGGCAATCTTTAACTATAACTGTAGCATGGTCTGTTTCCTCTTATAGTTCAATCAGTCTTTACATCATGAATTTTGAAGCTGTTTTTAGATGCATAAACATTTAGTATGTTACATCACCTTGATAAGCAGATCCTTTTGTTGCTATGAATAACCCTGTTTTCTCCTGGTGATTTTCTTAGCTCTGAAATCTACATTGCCTGATGTTTATATAGGTATTCCAGTTTTGTTTTAAAAAATATGACATTACCATAATATCTTTCTTTCAACCCTCTATTTTTTATTTTTATTAGTTCATGTTTGCAATACATACTTTTTGCAGTCCTTGTGTGGAGCTGGCACATGTGCATAACACACCTTAATTCCCTTTTTATTCCCCTTCTTTTCCCTCCCTCACCCCTGCCTCACCTCTCCCTCCATCTCTTTATCCCTTTGCCTTTTAACTGAGGTATTGGATGCCATATTTAATGGGATGATGGCTATGGGTGAATTTAAATCCATCTTCTTTTTCTATCTGATCTTGTGTTTTTCTCTTTTTCTCTGCCTTCTTTTAAATTAATTAGCAGTTTAAAAATTCTATTTTTGTCTACTTTGTTGGCTTGTTAGTTTTAATCCTTTATTGTGTTACTTTGGTGTTTGCTTTAGGGATTATTATGATATAGCTTTTACATTTTACAGTCTACTTCAAAGTGAGATAATATAGTTACTGTGAACAATCTTACAACAGTTATGTTCATGTCTTCTTTATTGGCTTTTGTGCTGTTCTTGTAATACATTTTAGTTCTACATATACAGAGGAGAAGTCAGAGGAACATACTCCTCCTGGCCTAGAAGAAAATGAGAAACAAAGGAAAACCAAAACCCAGCTATGTTGTAAAATGTCTTTTGGTGACGTGGCAAGAAAATGTGGGTAACTTTTAGCATTAAAGGCAGCCCTCGACAGACAGCTAGCAAGGAAATGGAGATTGCAGTCCTACAGTTGCAAGGAACTTAGATTTCTGTATTTTTCCTACAAAAGACACAAAATTATAAACCTGAAGAGAAAACACTGGTAAATTAGACTTCATCAAAATCTTCAATATCTACTCCTTGAAAGATATAAAGAAAATAGAAAGATGAATCACAGACTACAATAAAAATTTATATGACATATTGCTGACAACATGCTGATATTAAAAATATATAAAGAATGTTTATAACATAATTTACAAAGTGATGCATAGTACAATAAAAATGGGAAAATATGACTAATAACCCTATTAAAATATATCTATTTGTTATTAGTCACCAAATAAATATGTCTTTTTAAAGCATTTCCAATTCTTAATCGAAATATTCGGTGCTAAACTCTTAAAACTCTATTCTCTGTCATCTATTGTGTCTGCTGGTTTTCATTCATATGGTTTCATTTCTATGACTTTCTGTTTAACTTCAATTATGTGTCAAGCTTGTACTTAGAAACGCTTGTGGCAATAATTCGAGATCAGTGTTCCTGTTATCCTCTACAGATAATGATAATATATTCTTGCTCTACCAGGTACTTGAGAGTTCTAGCGATATCATCTAATTTCAAGACCTGAGCTAACCCAAAGATAAAATTAAATCTAGCAGAAGGACTTTCTATCATGTGGCGATTTGGGCTGCCTGTTCAAAACACGGCAAGTGTGCTAGCCTTCCCTCCTGGCGGCTCCTCCACTCTGGGTTTTCTCTACCTAAGCTTCAGAAGCCGTCAAAAGCGTGGCTCACCTCTGTCTGTTAGCCACGTTGCTACCAAATTAACATACACCCTTGCCAGGAAAGAGGCTCTGATTGTTCCCTTACCTTTCTGAGTTTTTTTTGTCTTGTCCTAGATTTCAAAATGAACCGCTGAGCTACATAATAGAATAGGGGTATTCTAGTAGTCTCTTCTATTTGACCTTTCAAATCCTGTTAATAAGGTTAAAGCCTTGTTCACATAGAAAAATAGCATGTTGGTGCAGAAGTAATTACAATTCCAGAATTACCAAGGTTTCTCTATAATAAAACACTAAAAGGGATGACTTCAAGAAGGTCTCCAGGTCTGCCAAGCCATGTCCTTGGGACTGTTGGTGCTTCCTAAAACTGGGAGAGAGCAGAACTCTACAGATTGCTTATTTGACTGACCATGCAGACAGAGTGTGAACATGGCCATCTCCACACACATTCTGAAGCTTGCTTCCATGTGTGTTTCCAAAAGATATTCAAGCAAGCTTTAGTTCTCCTAAGCATATATAATGAAGCTCACGTGTCATCTTTCTAAGTAAAAATTTCTATAGGCAAAGTTAAAGAATATTCCCCAAACCAAAGACACTGTACAAATCAAGTACTCTATCAGACATCTGAGTAACTCTGACAATGAATTGATATATTGCAGTTTGAAGTTCGTAGGGGTGGTGGGTGGGATGGGCCATGTAGACTACATTTCTCAACAGCTGTGACCTCTTATGAGTATGATGAGTATGACTAATAACCATCTTATGAGTATGATGCTCTCATCTTTTCTTTTTTCTCAGCAAATTCTCTATAATCCAGGAGGCTAAAGACAGATTTGTGTCCTCATGAAGGTAAAGTTTCCAAAGTTGGGGCAGAGGGCAGCTTTGGTGAGACTTCCTTTGTATTTTAAGCCATGTGGGTTCCTGGTGCAGGATCCTAACTAGTTGAGCTGCTAGAAATTTTCATATACTACACACAAATTACCCATCCTGGGGTTAGCGGGGAAGAAAACAAGACAGTAGGCTTAGAGCTGTTTGTTTTATTATGATTCGGAAAATAAACACATTTCCCTGTTGGAAGTCAATAGCCACATTTTTTTCTCTTACAACTCTTAAATCACTGACATGGAACAAAGAGAGAAAAGTCAAATAGAAACCCAGCCATACATTAGGAGGCTTTTCCTCGGTTTCCAAGGTTCTCAGAGCATTTCCGGACACCTAGGTCTCTTGGCAAACCCATTATCCGAAAGAAGCCAAGTGTTCTTTGTATTTACCTTTCCAAGAAAATTTGGGAAGAATGACGTTAGCAGAAGGGTCAGATTAGATAATGTGAAACGGCTGCCTTGTTGCCCATTTAGAGCAATTCCTCTCTGGAGTAAAGGTCTGTGAACTTTCTGCATGTACAGAAATAATTTGGGGGCAATTTCATATACATATATACATGTATATTCCTGGCTTTATTACAGAAGGCCTGGTTTACTGATTCTGAGTTGGAGCCAGTTGCCTACATCGTCAACATGTAGGAGGTTAACTGTAGACTCGCTCTTGGAGAAAATCTGCTTTAGACACTGGACTCCAGGACCGAGATGACTCATTTATGATCCTACTAGCCCCTGGAGCATGAACTTGCCTGATGTGACTGAGCTGGCATTTCTTTAAGGCTAACGTAGAGCGTTCCTACTTAGGGGATAAGATTGTAGAGAAGAGAATCATATCCTGGCTGTTGAAGACCATTTGGAGGTCCTAAGAGAAGCCTTAAACACTATCATGCCATTAGCGTAGATATACTTTTGTGGCATAAAAGTGATCAAGCAGAACTATAATTTTCCCTTTTTGTTTAAGTTCCAGTATCTGAATATGATGATATTAGGTTAGTGTCAGTAAAGCACTCCTCTAAAGCCAGATTTCTGTACAAAACTGTGGCCACCATCACTGCTACTACCATTCCCCAAACCACACTCTCTTTGAAGTTTGACCCTGTAGTTAAAACATTTATTTAACTGCATCATAGGATTTTGTATGTGTATTTGTGTCTCTGAGCAGATTACAGACCCATTAGAGGAGAGAAAATATTTTTTAAAATCTTTGTATCAAGTATATGAAGTGTCTAATGGGGATGACCCAGAAGCTGGTCTCTAATTATCGACTCAGTTAAATTATATAATTTTCTTTTCCAAGTATGCAACTTCCTAAAATACAATGAATATAATTTTTAGTATTTTTATAAGTTCTTACATTTAAAGATTAAAATTTTTGTAACTATGAGTCTTAAATTATGAAAAATACAAAAGGAAAATATCGTTGAAAATATAGTCTACAAATGACAATGAATTTGGGAATAATTACTTCCAAAACTTAACTAGATACACTTTCATTTTGAGGGAGAAAGGAAAATAATGAGTCACTCTCTAATTTTTATTATTTTCCTAGCATCTACTTTATTTACTTTTATTAATATTATAGTTATATAAAAATAATATATGTTGCTATGTATAGTACAATTATATGCAGGGTGATTATATAATGAAGCTATACATTCAAGGTGACCATTGTACTTATAAGATATTAACCACAATTGTGGGTTCAACTCACAAATATATTAAATGAACACTATAATGTATCTGAAAGATTGTTGACTTCCTGGAAGAATGACTCTTGCTGTGGGCAATATGTTGTTCTCTTACACATTTTAAAATAATAACTATGGAATCAGTTATTCTAACATGCTTACTCCCATCATTCCCAATTCATATTTCTAAAGATTCAAGCAATTAAGAAAGAAATAAGAATATCAGCCGCTAGGAAATGTATATAAGTGATGAGAATGATGAAACCACATGGACTTAGAATTCTTTCCTATTTTTATAGGAACTGATGATAAATTGCAGCTTTTGCCAGTAAATGCTGCGCGTCTCGCTGACTTATGTGAAGTTAACAAGTGCGCCCTTGACAAGGCAGCAGCTCCAGTTGCAGCTGTAAGTAGATTGTTTCACAGAAATTAAAGCTGAATTAAAACTTAAAGAATAAAAACAAATATTACAATGGTTCACTCAGGTGAAGGCTTATCAGCAGTTCATTTCGACAAACAAAATGAGAGAAAAAAGGACTGATTGTAAGCACTATGTTATATAAACAATTAAGTATATGAGGCATAATCTTAAATTTAAAATTAAAAAACATTTATTATTATAAAAGACATGTTGCCATCAACTCCCCCCCCCAATATTTCCTCTGAATTTGATTACACTGTTGCCACTGTTCTGGCCACTTTCTGCAACAGTTCTGGAAGTTTTCTTGTCTTTTGGGGGCTTCCTGAATATCCTGAACTGATTCAAAACATTTTTGACAATTTCTGTCAAATAAAAATATTTTGAGTGGGGCTCATGGCAGTGTATCTCTTACTGTAGTACTTTTTAAGATTTAAATAATCATCATATGCCTTGATCATACCTGTATTTACTCATTCATTTAAGGAAGTCAGAGAAACTGGATCCAACTAACATCTGCCGGCAGGGAAGAGGCAGCAACACTTACTTGAAGAAACCCAAAGAATCCAACTGTAGAGGAAAGAAGAGGAAGGGAAAAGGGAGAAAGAACGAACAGTGGTGACAGTGGGGTCCGCGGGGGGTGTAAGTCATGAAGCCTGACCATTTATCACATGAAATGTTGGGTCGAGCAGAGATTGAGTAATGCTGGACTCTGCTAAGGCCCTATCTTTACTCTCTGAACCTTGGGGTAATCCTTAGACATTACCATTAATTATTTAGACTCAGAAGGCTGCACAAACATCTTGATTCATTGGCAAAGTGACAAGCATATGGTGTGTTTTGCAAACCCCTAGCTTTCTGTGGAGAGGAGGATAACATTAATTTCTTACGAATCCTACAGGGACTTTCCAAGATAGCTATTGTTAACAAAGTTCAGCGTTAGAGTCGGAGAGCTTGGAGTAGTTTTGGAAAACAAAGTTAGATACACATGAATAGCCTTGTAGGCTCATGATGAAGAAGCTTCTGAGGCACCATAGCTTTCCTGCAAAGAACAACAGAGCGTCAGACAGCTTTGCAACTTGATTGATAGTTAAGGTGGCAGGTCTGTTTAGTGGGTCCTATAGGATGGTGCTCAGAATCTGGTGTCTCCTGCAGGGCTTGGCACTGCAACAGCCTCGGCTCAGGCAAGAATCCCAATTCAGATTCACTGAGCATGTGGCAAGACCATGATCAGGGCTGCCCTCTGGTTGAGGGAGGTGAACAGCCCACCCTTAACCGGTCCGCAGCTGTTGAGGGGCAACCCCCAGGGGACTTGTGAGAGGTGGAGGAGAATGAATGAGCAGAATGAATGTGGTTACAGGAAATAAAAATCATACAAAGAACTCCTCCCCATCAGTCCAAATACAGCTTACGGTTTGGACTGCTTCTAACAGGAAGTGAACTTTAGATTTCAAGTGCCCTGTATTCCCACAATAGATTGATTCTACCTCCAACCCTATGATGGCGTTTGAGTGACAAGTAATACATTTCTGTGTCAGCTCCAAGACGGCCTCAAACATCCGCTGGAGAGACATGAAAATGTTCTAATTTTGTTTACCGAACAAGTTCATAGAAGGCAGTGTACACAATAATTCTGTCTTTTGTGGCAATAAGGGCTAAGAATTGTGACACAGTAAACAGAACTTTTCTTAGGAACTAAGGAAAAAAGCTGTTGATAATTATCAGCAGAGGTAACAAATGACATAGGCCATTCAGTAGACTCAGTAGCAAGAAGAGTGGACATATAAATGTAAGCAGGGTCTGTTTAGCAGGTCCACCTGGGCTTTAATGGGTCAAGACTTAAGAGACTGTAAGCAGGGAAGAGTTAACAGGGTTTAGATAAAAATATTTCTGGCAAGAGCTGGATGTGGTGGCACATGCCCATAATCCTAGGACTTGGGAAGCTGAGGAAGGAGGATCCCTGAGTTTGAGGCCAGCCTGGGTTCAGTAGTGGGTTCAAGGCCAGTCTGAACTGTATAACAAGACCCTGTCCCTCCCACCAAAGAATCTGAAATGTTCACTCTGCTGAGATGGCCTTTCACATTGTTCATAGGCAGTTTGACCTCCTCCATTCAGGTACCAAAACTCTCTGAGAGGAAAGCCAGTCAGTCACCTGCTCCATTTCAAAATGCTTCAGGCAAATCTACCAAGAGAAACACTGGCCATTCTTTTAAGAGGCTCGCTGTCTATTTGGAAAACTCACATCCAAGCAAAACCTTTTTGGTTGTAAATAAATGATTTTCCTTTTGCTGTGTCCCAAGTGAAAACAAATATAAATAAAATCAGCCACTTTTCCCAATAGGAAAGCCCATCATGCATTGTAATACAGGTAACCACTCTCCCATCTTCCCTAAGCCATACAATCCTAGCATTGTTACTATTTCCCCCCTGTGTTATTTTCCAAGTGCATTAGCATCTGTTAGAAACTCTTGCAAATGGACTCACTCCCTTTTTCACATCCCTTCACATTGAAGGCCTCAGCCTTGCTCCAGAGCATTCTAGGGAAGTGCTAGTAATTACTTAAGGCAGAATAGCTACTTAACGCATGACTCCAATTTCAAAATTCTGCACATCTGTGCTTTATCCTAATAAGCTACCATGAAGTCATTACCACAATATTTTGATGATTTACTCCTGGGTTCAAACCTGCACACTTCTCATCTGTGGATGCTGCCTTTGCAGCTGTCTGAGGCATCTTCACAGAGAAGGTACACTGGAGGACAGAGATGGCGTTTCATACTCCCTCTTAGACCTTGACATGCCCGCTCAACAGATGTGGGACCAAGAAAGGAAGGTGGGAAGTGCTACCCTGGCCCCTTAAAACTCCCTCCCTCTTCTGTATGCTTTTTGACCTAGCAGTCCCTTCTCAGCAGAAATCTTTTCTTCCCTAAGAATCCTGCTCAATCACTATCTCATTAAACTCCTCTGATGAGGGAAGTTGCCCCACAACTTCTCTTAGTGTAATCTTCAAGTAGAGAGCTAAGGGGTCAATGAAGGACTTTCTTTATTAGTCCCAATAGCTACTATTATACTTGACATGGAAGACATTCCATCAGTGTTTGCTGAATTAAATAGATAGGGGACTGTAATGGTTGATGCATTGTGTCCACTTGAGAAGTTTAACCAAGCAACTCAGCAGGGGGCCAGAGTCCTCACTTGTAAACAATCTCCTCCTGTGCAAGAGGAGGGCCTGGAGATGGTGTGAGTGCTACATCTGCTCTAGGGGGTTGCTGCTTATAGTAGAAGTGAGCAAAAGAGGCTTGCTCTCCCCTCCCTTTGACTCTTGTTGCTTTTGCTATCTTCAGCCGCCTTGAACTGTTACCCTCTGCCATGCCACACTGCCTTGGAGCCAGCTAATTATGTATAGACTGAAACCTCCACAAACTGAGCTAAATAAACCTTTCCTTCCTTAATTTTGCACAGCAGGTATTTTGTCTCCACAATGAGAGCAAAGTAACCAAGACAGGGACTTTGGAAGAACAACCTTGACAGCTACTAACATTGAGATATGTTAGCCAGAGATTGCACAAAAGCAGCTGGCAGGGACAGAATGTGTGAACAGCCAAGAATCCAGCCACAGTGGGTCCTCAGTGGTGTGTGTGGGTATAGAGGAAGAGCTGAGCTAGCAAAGGCAGCCAGGACCTGCTCAGGGCATTGGGAAAGAGCTAGGATATATTTACTGTAAAGACAGAAGTTTCAAGAGGGAAAATTCACAAATAGAATCCAATGCTGATATGTGGCCTCTGCATGTCCAAGCCTCTGGCTAACTCTTCCTCATGCTTTGGCTTCCCTTCACTTTCTTTTCTTTTTTTTTTTTTTTTTTGGCGGTACTGGGGATCAAACTCAGGACCCTGCGCTTGCTAGGCAAGCGCTTATTCCACTGAGCTATATCCCCAGCCTCCCTTCACTTTCTTTTTTTTTTTTTTGCGGTACTGGGGATCGAACTCAGGACCCTGCGCTTGCTAGGCAAGCGCTTATTCCACTGAGCTATATCCCCCTCCCTTCACTTTCGGAAGCACCATAAACTCTCCTAACTCATACGCTCACATCCTCATGCCCATTGTCTCTCGACCGGGAACACCCCTCTGCTCCAGGATTCCAGAGCCTTCTTTCCCAGCTGCTGAGCTCTCTACTGGAAAGCTTCCGCCCACCTCTCTTCCTAATACAGGTTCCCACCTTATTCTCCTTTCCAGCTTCTTGCTTCCCACACAGAACTGATTAGATTTTAATGCAATTCATGTTTTCTTTTTCTCTCTGGCCCTAGCATGTGAATTCTATGCAGAATGAGACCTAGTGAGAGAAGGAGATAAAATAATAATAATAATATAAGGTACATGGGAATCTGGTTCCTGAGCAGAGCTCTGTGTTTTGGCAAGAAGGCATTTCTCTGTGCACTTTGCCACCTAACCATGTTTCCCACAGGGAAAAGCTGGGCACGTTCTTGTTGTCACTGAGTGTTACAGGTGACCTCACTACTTTTGTGCAAGGATAAGGATATTCCAAATCCACTCTAAACAGACTAAGATGAAGGATCTGCCATCTCAAAAAAAAAAAAGTAGAATTTTTTCTATTCTCCCTCTCCCCTCCCCCATAATGGGGATTGAACCCGAGGAGTGAAGAGCTACATCTCCAGCCCTTTTATTTTGAGTTGGTCTTGCTAAATTGCCCAAGTTGACCTTGAACTTGTGATCCTACTGCCTCTGCCTAAGGAACTGGAATTACAGGCGTGTGCCACCATGCCTAGCTCCGAGCAGAACTTCTTCAGTGTGCCTTTGTCTTCTTACTCTTCTCTTTATACTGAAACCAAGTGGTAAGGCCAAAGAGCTCAAGGAACATTCCAGCCCAGGGGAGATTCCTTTACAAAAGTTGCCTGAAGGGTTGGATTCCTAGCTGTTCTGGGCTCAGGCAGCAGGAGTAGCGGGTCCAGTTGCCTCCCCTCAGCAGCTCTGTGGGGCGTGTGTAAAATCTCTGCAAACAGTCCCAGTGTGCTTATAAAACCTCAGGTCATTGACAATTGCAGTGCTCATTTGCTGTGGCTAATTTAACGCTAATAAGCTGAAACTGGGCTTCTGGGATTTGATTCCATGGCATGCAAACTCCCTTTAGAAACACATTTCCCAAGTAGAGATTGTAACCGAATAGATTTCCCCCCATTCTCCATTTTTGTAAACAGACTTATAGCTCATCTCTGAGCATTTCCCAATTAGCTGGAGCACTGAGGCCATTTTTGTCAGTGCCTGAACTCCACTAGAGGGCAGCTTGCCTGTGACCCACCCTGCTTGACTGGGGAGTGGAGAAACAACCAGCTCTCCCAGTATCTGGGCTCTGTGCAGAACAAATGTACTTTGTTGGGCAAAGCCACTGCTGCCTAACCCAGTAGCTTTTGTGTGTGTTCAGCACACATGACCTGGGAGGTTCAGGCGGGCCCTGGGGAGGGGTGCAAGGTGGTGCTCTTTTCTCTGAGGACTGCTGCAGGGCTGGTCTTTGGTGGGGCCAGCTATGGCAAACTCAGTACCTCAAAGATGGCAGAGATCACTCTGCTGGAAAGTTGGCTCCATGGATTCTGAGGCGCATCTCTGTCACCTGGAGCCAGGAGAAGCCACTCCATTTGTGATTTGATTCTCAATAGCTTGAAGCTTAAGCTCATTTCTCTTTATGGTCAGAAAGCTGATCAAACATAGGGCCTCACAGCTTCTGCAGATTTGAAACAAAACAGAAGGGGACAGAAAGGGGATTGTTTCTTCCAAGCACAGCATCCCTCTCTCCCAAAAGGCAGTTCTGCAGACTCTGGAGACCCTGCAGTTTTACTGTGGTCTGCCAGTGCTATGCTCCTCTGTAAACCTCAACGTATCAGATTTTCTCAAAATAAGAAATCCTGGTGCTCCCTTCCAGGGTCCTGGGGACTTGGAAGGAAAAGGTCTTAGTTCCAACTAAAGCAACATTTTACCAGAAATCTGGCAGGCACACGACCTTCTCATCCCCATGGACTGATTAGGGAGTGCGGTCACCTAACTGTGATGTGCCAAAATCCTGTTAGAAGCTTGCTCTACCTTGGAAAT
Source organism: Dinomys branickii (assembly GCA_004027595.1). Classification (NCBI taxonomy): domain Eukaryota; kingdom Metazoa; phylum Chordata; class Mammalia; order Rodentia; family Dinomyidae; genus Dinomys; species Dinomys branickii. The sequence continues at coordinate 32,141 of PVLD010006392.1, read as the reverse complement.
TCTGCCAAAAAGTTCTGTCTAGTTCTGGGCAGAGACACTCAGAGACACCTTTGGGGCCAACTTCTTTTCATTACACTGAGCTAAAATGCAGGCAGTCCTGAGGGAGAGTAGAGAACGATGGGGGGGCAGTAAAAGCATTGGGGGTGCCCTGGGCTGAGTCACAACCGAAAGCCCAGCTCCACTTTCTTGATTCTGTTGAGAATCACTGCTCTGCAACCACTCACTCAGTCCAGGGTTAGAGCAATCACTCAGTCGGGGCTTACTAGGACAGTGGCCAGCAACACGGGCACCGTGATGATTGTAGAGCGGCGCCCTTCAGAGGTGGGGCTGGTCCTCTCGGCTGGGAGCCAGGGTAAGATTGAAAATGGCTACTTTCCTTCTAGAAAAAAGGTTTCATCTTGGGATGACAGTGTGTGTAAGAGAAAGGGAGAATGAGAGGGAGAGAGAGGATGCTGGTGTGTTGCTTACTGGGGTTCTTGTTTCGTTCTGTTTTTGATTGACTCTCATAGAAGGTAAGACTAGAAGAGCGGTTACCAGTGGGCAGGAGGAGGAGGAGATGGGTAGACAGTGGACAGTGGGTACAATGGGACAGGAGAAACAAGTGCTGGGATTCTTAACCCAACCTTTTCCTAGCCTCCCAAATTGGTAGTACAATACACAGATTCTGGAATCAAATAATTTTCAGTGGACAGATCCTGGCAGGGGCTTGGCCTCTCCTGACACAAGTTTTCTTCCCTCTCATTCTCCCTTATGTACTGGGCAAAAACCAAACCAACAATTGCCAGGAGTAAACATGGAAAGGAGTAAAACTCTACCTCCATTCCCGGTGAAGAAGACCATGTGCCGTATCCATCTATGTCCGTGAAGGGCACAGCTCATACCCTAGGCATTGCTGAGAGGGAACTGGCAAACACAACAAACACCTGGTGGACAGTCCTGACTGGGGTGTTGTCCCACCACTGCCAGCTGGGAGGCAGGTGCTAGGCTGCTGCTGGTAGGAGGTGAGACCCCTGTACCGTGAGGAAAGCCAGGTCTTCACTCAGGGTTTAGGAAGTGTGCAGGCTCCCTTCATGTGGTCTCCAACTGCCACATTTCACCTCTCCAGACAGCGCGGTCTCATTTAAAGAAAAAAAAGATAAATCTTTCAGGTAAGAAGTTGGGAGGACTGTACGTGATTAGTTCCTTGACCATGAGCTAGAAGGGTTAGCCAAGCAAGTTATTTTCCACATGGACATTTCAACTTTTCTCCAATTGCTCTACTGCATTCCCATTCATCTTTGAAAAATGGAGGCAGTAATCCCTTCTTTAGAAGAATGTGGTGAAAATGAATCTTGCAGTTGGTGTATTTGGACTTCCGTAAAGGCAGTGGCCCACACAATCTGATATCATTGCAGGGTACCAGAGAGCCCGGTAAATGATCCTCCTGGGAGGTGTCAAACATGAGGTACTCATGAGACAAGGCTTGGGTTCCCTGAGGGCACATACTTTGGGATTTTTTTTTTTTTTGGCATCTATTTGAAGGGGCAATTGGCCAAATGACAAGAGCTGAAGCGAACAGCTGGTGTCATGACAGGTAGAAACAACAGAACTCCAGATGCTTATTCTGGAGGACACGGAAGTGTTTAAACATCTGAAGGAATGCCACCTAAAGGGAAGACCGAAGCTGTCTTTAGTCACCTGTGATGAACGAACATTAAAAGGAGTAAACTTTAGAAGAAAAAGAAAAGAACATAAAGGAAGATATTTCTAACTATTACAATTGCCTGGTTATCCAATTAGACTCAAATGAGTATGGATTATTATTCATAAATCTATGGTTTCCTCATGTTGAAACCAAACCTCCCAGTAATTCCATTTGAATCCCCATTTGCCCAACAAGTACTGTCCATCTTTACTCTTCAAGCAAGTCTGCACAGACAGGTGGCAGATGGCTTCATCATTCTGTCTTTGTTCCTGGATGCTTCATGGGCCTGTCCTTTGCTCCCTTTGAGTGTGATATTTAGTTTGTGCTCTAAAAACCTGGGGTTAACCCCAGCGAATTTTTCTTGCACCATTTTCCCAAGACACCTCCATATACATTCAGTCCACACCTAGACTAGAGGTGTGGCTGGTTGCCATGTCATTCATTTTCCTGGTTTGCTCTCTATTCTGTTGAGCACAGTGGATAGCGCATCCTTTGCTCTCGCTGCTCCTGAACACAGAGGGTCATCCACAGAATGGAGCTGGGGATAAACTCTGTGAGAATCACCTCTGGCTTGTTAATTGCAAAATCTAAATCACGAAGTATTTCAGATGTGATATGGCTTTGCTTCATTTTATGTGGTCTCAAGCTCACTGACGCATACTTACTTTATATGTTGCAACCAGGTCAGGCTCTTTGAGGGTTGCCCTCTGCTGCTTTTCCATTCCTAACATCACCAGACTTCTCAGAGCACCCTAAAGTCCTCTTTTTACCTTGATACATGTCTCCCGTGAACCAAATTAGCACTGCTTAGTAGAATCGAGGTCCTGGTCTCTGCCTGCCTGCTCTGAGTGCCCCTTTAGACTTGGGTGTCACTGAAAATTCTGCATCCCACTTCTCCAGTGTTTAGCTGAATCTCTCTCCATAAACAATTTAGATGAGGAAAACTCCAATAAACAGAATGTTGACCAAATTGCTGCAGTGTGGTATCTGATTGACAATACAGAATAGTAATACTAACAGAAAAGTGTTGCCATAAAATACTACGCTACTGTATGATACAGTCCTCAACTTGGATGGCAGGCCTGGGTCAGGAAGAATTCAGTCTGTCATTGGGTGACCTCTGCTGGTTAATCTAAGATGAAGTCTCCCTTAAACTTTTTGATTAAAAAGAGAGGGAAAAATTCTGAAAGGAAGAAAGTTGCAGTGGGAGGAGCGCTGTAATACCCCGTCTTCACCCATCACTGTTGTTGGGCCCTCAGCAGGTGGCCTAAGGCGGCATGCAGCCATTTACTCCTCCCTGGAAAGGGAGGGAGCAGGATTTTCTTTTCTTTCCTTTTGCCTTCCCTTCCCTGCCCTGCCCTGCCCTGCCCTGCCCTCCCCTCTCTACTCTTTTCCTTCCTTCCTTTCTTCCTTCCTTCCTTCCTTCCTTCCTTCCTTCCTTCTTTCTTTCTTTCTTTCTTTCTTTCTTTCTTTCTTTCTTTCTTTCTTTCTTTCTTCTTTCCTTTTTTCTTCTTTTCCTAGGGATTGAACCCAGGGTGTTTGCACTGAGCTACATTCCCAGCCTTTTCTGTGCTTTGTATTTTGAGACAAAGTCTTGCTGAGTCACAAAGTTGCTCAGGCTGGTCTGTAATTGCCATCTTCCAGCCTCAGCCCCTTAAAGTGCTGAGGATTACAGGTATGAACCGCCATGCCTGGTTTAAGAGCAGGAATTTGTGGGAATATATCACAGGAATGGAAAATGACTGTCAGAGAAGTTAAAACCCTGATTTGGGACCACACAGCTAGTAAGTAGTAGAACCAGGATGCCAACTCAGAGCAGTCATAGCCTCAGCCCAGCTTTCTTCCAAATGCCGAACTTTCTCCAACTGTTCTGCAACAGGGAGAGACAGAGGGATGGTAGCGAGGATGCATGAATAAGTCCTTACTAGGCGGCTCATTGAGGAAAGGATTGAGGAAAGATAATTCTACACAAGGATGAGATTTTATTATCTTACATCCATAATAAAGAAACTTCTCTGATCTTTCTTTTAGTGGGGCGCAGGAGCTGAGCACTTTTGCCTACCAATTTGTGAAGGGTTGCTATTTACTAACTGAAGTTAGGCACCCACTTGTCATTTCCACCATCAACTTGTGTCAAATGTTTGATAGATCATCTTGGATGTAAAGTTGTGAGTATTGACATCTATTTCCATTACGATGATTAATATCATGAAAACACATATCTGGACACTGCACTCGGTACAGTGGTATTGAGCATCTGTACCTGCTTGAGTTTGGTAGTTGGGGAATAGCTGTGACTTTCTGGGTATGAAATGGGTGCTAGAGAAGACTGCAGGGGGTGAACTGTAGAATGGGTAGAACTTAAGCCTCCAGAGAAGGCGGGGCTTAAATAACAAAGAGAGGTAAAACCTGTGGACAAAATGGGTGATATAAGGAATATACACACACAGGACCAAGAGGCCTGCTTAGGCAGCAGCTGCAGTTGTAGATTAAGCTTGAGTGAAAGATGTGAGGCTGAAGGGGAGCCAGAGCCAGACTGTAGGGTGTAGGGCAGCAGTGAGGGGAGTACCTCATGAAAGGAATGGGGATCCTCCCCTTCTCATGAATTGAAAGAAAAGTGGAAGCTTTCTGCCTGGGACCGGAGCCAGATCTAAAAACCACTTGAGGTCCTTGCCAACCCTATGAATGTTCATTTGTATGTCTGAGAAGAAGTTCATAAATATCAGTTTTAATGTTCTCTCCCATTACTGATTGGTACTATGTGCTGGGCACAGTGCTATGCACTTTACGGTACTATCTCATTCTACCTTCAGTCACCCATGCAGTAGATATTCTTATTACCCTTGTCTTACAAATAAGACCTTTTAATGTCCATGGACACACGTGCTTGCACACATGCTCACACACACATACTCACTCACTAACCATATGTGGGTCTAAGTTGCAAGTTTCGTGTGTTGGAATTCAGCTTCCCCTCAGGCTAAATTCCTGTTTATAAGTGGCAGTTCACTCAGCCTGCAACCTAGAAGAGCATTGTCCTTGATATAGAATGGATCTTCTTTTCCCTCAGAGAAGCAACAGGAAAAAAGGTTCTGTGTTCCACTGACTGTTCTTAGGAGACATAGGCAAAGGAAGAGTTTTCTTTCTTTTGTCTTTTTTTTCCGTCCAAAGAGAAAGGTCCTGTTGCAGAGCCCACCTTTGTAAGGAAAAGGAACATGTGACTGCCACCCTGAAAATGTCCAGATGGTGGTGCTACTTCATTAGTGATCTCACACCCTTCTTTAGTTTCCCTGTGTTCGGAAGAAGTGGAAGCTTAGGAACCCTGAAGCAGAGGGATACTTTCTGATCTATGGTTTTATCAGGATGCAGGCTTTTTTGATACAAGATTTTATTAAGCAATACAAATCAAAATAAGTTCCAAAATTAACCCCCCCGGGTTGTTCTGAACTCTGAAGCAATTGGTACAAACTAAAGATCTATCACAGTTTGGGCTGAATTTGTCTTTATGGTCAATGGAGTGCCGTGTACAAAGATTTCAATGGAAACATAAGAAAAAACATCAAATGCTAACCCTCTAAACCCAAGTTTAAAATAAATTCTAATCTTTTAAAATGAGATGGAAACTTTTCCTGATAGAGTGAAGGGTTTTTCCTTAGATACCCATCCATACGCTTCATCAAGAGAATTTTTCTCTTTGATTCTGGCCTTATCATCCCCCCTGAAAAGCCTTTGAACTGGCTCTTTTAATATTTATTGTTCTAGCAAAAGGATCTGATTTTGGTCCCTGTACACGTCTTCAGGCCAAATGGTTAAATATTTGATGTTTCCATATCACTCCCTTCTGAGGACCATGTTTTATGAGCAATACTAACACCAGCACACCCGCACCCTGGAGAAGGGGGGTGCGTTATTTATCGTCCTGCAAGTAGCATTATCTCACCCCCCCCCATAGTGTTTTCTAAACAGTGTGCTCTGATTACACAACATTTTTAGTCTGCCCAGCTAAACCATATATTTTAAGAGGCATTTTCAAACAAATATGCTCAGGAACTCAAGTGCCCAGGGAAAAAATACAGCCTCCTGCACAGAGTCTGCAAGCAGAGTTGCCTCCTAATAAACATACAGAGTGTGTAACTACAGGCTTGGGAGGTCTGTTTGTATTCGTGGGAGTTAACAGCATAAATTCCAAGGGAATTCAGAGAGCAGGCACTTGAAATAACACCAGTAAAGTCACGCTAACCGCAGCACACTCAACACAGTGCATTTAATGTGGTGTGACTTTTATTAAGTAATGTGTTGTATGTTAAGCCAGAAAACAAAAACAACTAAATAGGCAAAACTTGGGATAATCCCTTTCTAAATGTTTAATGAGAGACAAAGCCGAGGAAACCACTCATCTGAATCGAGTACAAAGAAATGCGGTGCAGCGTTTTCCCCAGCAGGCTCGGCCGTCAGACAGCTCCGCTCTGTTCGCGGGGCAGAGCCCCTCACCGCTGGCTCTCGGCTGACCCTGTCTGCACGTTCAGCATGACCGCTGCTCGTGCTCAAGCTCACGCTCGCGGCTGCTCGCTCTCTTTGCCCCAATTCCCTGGTGTCGCCCTGGGTGGGAAGCGGTTTGTGTTTCTTGGCGGGGGTTATCTTTATTTACCCATGTTGCGGGTCAGCAGAAGAAAACCCAGTGCATTAAAATGTCACAGGACCGTCAGCCTCTCTGTCTCGCCAGCCCCGGTTGGTTTCTGCAGTGAATCTCGTTCCAAGCAGAAGTCCATCCAAGCAATTTCTAGCTCCACAGCTGCCAGGTTTGCAGGAGAAATGGGGGTGGCCTTGGTGGCCATCTTGTAGTCATTGCCTATATCAGGAACAAAGACATTCCTGCCCCACTTTCTTTACCCAGTAGGCTGAGCAGTCCAAAGTCTCTCTGTGAGGAGCTTGTGCAGGTTCTTCTTCTGTTACCTTCTTGCTCCACCCAGGTCCCCTTCACCGAAAAAAGACCAGGTATCCTCAAAAATTTATATATCAAGTGAATATGCAGTATATCCACTGCAAATAAATTGTTTCAGAACAATTTATTTCAATGTCTTTTCTGTAATAAGCTCTTGTTGGCCCACTTTTCAGGGAGAACATAAACTTAGATCACTGAGATTTGAGGCAAAAATATAGATGGCTAATTTTACTTCATTTGTTGGAGGAGATTTCTATAGTGAAGGAGGTTCTAATAAATAGATACATATTTTAAATATTTTGAAAGAAAAAATATAACACTTTATATTCTAGATTTTCTGCCTTTGGGAAAGAACTTTACTTTTCTAACATCCAGCTGATGACTATTATCTATATGTGGAAAAAGTAATTTTTCTTGACTTCATTGTGAATGGCAAGTGCACTGGATGTTTTTGTCTTTACAGAATGGAATTCATGATTAATAAAGTGACTATTTTGCTTTTTCAGCAGTAATCATAATAGCAATAGAAATGCCAGACATAACATCTAAAAATGCAACCATGAATTAACTACTTTTTAATCAAAGGTGTCTGAGGTTCTAGGACATCAAATTAGTGAAATCTCAAACTCTCTCCCTTTTTCTCTCTGTTATTCCTCCTTAGAAAAAGTTTACATCACATCTCTTAAATGCTGCTGTAATTTTCTCTTGCAGCTTTCACTAAATAACTAGGGGTGGTCATCGGACAATAAATTCTCTTTGATATCCTTTCCAATTTCCTTCAAGATGTAGAACAGCTTGCCCTGGAGAAATTTAAAACATTTTTGTTTGTTATGGCTTAAATTACCTCCTGACTTTTCTTTTTCCTGAGCAGTTGTAGCTGATAATAGTAAGAAAAAAATGAGACTGCTCTAGAGACTATACCACTTTAAAATATATTTTCACCACTCTAATTCCCTTTCGAAGTAATGTTTCTGTTAGCGATTAAATAAGGAGTTTAGGAGTGGGTGTCATAGTATCTATAAATAAACTTGAGAACATGCATCTATGAAGAGCCATATTTTTATAATCTCATCTCTACTAAACAAAACAATATTTTCTGGCACCTGTACACTCAATGTTTCATGTAGTTCTTATTGTGGAATTTCCTTTCCCCTTTTGAGATTGAAGATAATTACTGAATGTGATAGAAACTTTATAGCCATTAAAAATAGAACAGAAAAATGTTACCAGACGGCAAGTTGTTCAAATAAATATGAAACAGGACTTTGGTCTTTCTTGCACACTGCTTAGCTTTGCTGATTCTAAAAGGACCTTGGTTCCTTCTCTCTTGATTTTTTAAAACATTTTTTTAAGAGTTTAGAAAAATGTGATCGAATCATTACTTAAATTTTCATTTAGTGAAAATCTGGCAATATGTAACTGCAATTTTATGTTTAAAATGGCCGAATATTAAAATTCCCAATGACTTCACTTACAATGGTTCCTTTCTAGTCAGCTGTGGTACTGCTATATTTATATGAGGGCTGGCTTATGTCGGGGAAAGGCTCCCCCCACCCCCGCAACATAATGGTAAAAGACAATAGTCCAAGGTTTCTCTGAATTTTTCTGTTCATCAAGAACTTACTGAGATCTTCATTACTGGATGAGAAGAATGACGGTGGGAAAAAATCAACACATGAGTTCTCCGTGGGTATTTTTCCACTTAAGTCTGCTGTGATTTTCAAAAATCCTTTCCCTTTTCCTTAGTTACCAAAATTGCTCAGATCTTTAAAAAAAAAAAGAGTGACAGCATATGGTAAATCTGAGGCACTCTTTTGTAATTTAAATGTGAATTAGGTCAGCTTTGATCTCCTCCAAATCCATCCTTTTGTAGTTCAGAAATAAGGCTTTACTTTTAAGATTATTTTGCTGTATTATTTTATTTTACCAGCTGAAGTGTAACATGGAATTCACAAGTCCTTTTGTTGGATTACAGCCCTATAATTAATTTCAAAGTTGCTAGATTTTTATAGGGCTCCATCTCTAGTTGGGTTTAAAATGTAAATTATGTTCCTTTTCTTCAGAGTCAATGAACTTCAGTCTGCGGCATTTCAAATTCATTGAAATTAGGGCCAAGCTGTCCTTCACCAAACATAGTAATGTTTTTCCTAGGCAGTAGTTTTTGAGCATTTTATGTAAAAAGTTTACTGACCACTTTATATGTAATATGTCATGGAACCCTCAACAGGTTTGAGCAAGAAACGGACTGATCCTTATTTTACTGATTAAGAAGCTAAGATTCTGAATTCCAACTGCCATATTCAGTGTTGCCCAAGAGGCAGATTTTAAACTCATGTTGTGGTGACATTTGTGCCCAACGTTGCTCTGACTGATTTAGGAGCATTTATCTCATTTACTCCTCAGTCACAGCAATCCCTCAAAGGTGTTATTTTATTCCCATTTCACTAATAAGGAAACAGAAGATAGAAAAGCACAGTATTTCTCCTCTGTTGTCCTCAGGCCTTAGTTTTCAAAGTGTATTCTGCAATACAAAAATATTTCATCAATAAACTTTGGGACTGATTCTATTCCCGAGCTCTTCTCTAGCACCTTTCTGAATATTCACATGATTACCAATATTGAGAAGTCCCACAGTTCTGTTTAATTTTGTTTAACCCAGCGTTTCTCAGATCTCTGTATAACAGAAGCCCTCTTATGTATAACTGCTTTTAACATTCTGCAGAAAACATGTTGGGAACTACTCAATGATGGAACATTTCAAAATGGTGGATAAACACCAGGGACTTCGGATGGTTCAGCCCCTAAATTGCTGCTGACCAAATCCAACTGATCAACTTCATATGACCTGCTGAGTGTGAGTACGAACGGCCACGTCATTTCCAGGCAAAAAGTATTTGGTCTTGGGCACGGGTGGGACTAGCCCTTGGTGCAAGGGCAGCAAGTACTTGCCTTTGGGCATGGGGTATACCCAGCATGTGAGATGGCTGGGGCAGTGCCTGCCTCTGTACCCCGCAGGTGCACTCCAGCTACAAGCAAATCTCATTTGACTTTGGGCTGCCTGTTGCCACAGCTTTTCTGAAACAAGATCCTTGTTATGAAGTCAGTGATGCAGGATCACTAGACCCTTCTGGAGCCTCCATATTCAGGACCCTCATTCAAAATCAGATTCTAAAGGAGCAGCAGTTCAGTTTTGGAACTGTTTGTGAAAGTCATTACTGACCAGAGTGTGTTCTTGAGAACTTGATCCTGCCTGCTGATAAAACTTACAGATCACCCACTGCTGCTGTCAGAGGAGGCGCTGCCCAGGAGGTTGTGAAACCAAAAGTGGCCCTGGGGATTTTGCCCAATAAGGCGAGTAGGAGCAGATCCTTAGAGAGGGAGAAGGAGGGGGGGGCAGAGGGAGAGAGAATGAAAGGGGTTGTTCTTTGAATAATTACAGTGGTTTTCAAGAAAATGTTAGCATTTATTTTACTGAGACATTTGCCTTGTTGAAGTTGAACTGTTTTTCTCTCTTTTCAGTGAGATATTGAGGGAGCACTGAACTCTGTGATAAATGTGGACTTTTTCATGAAACTCTTGCACACTGTGTCCCAGAGGCAGAGCCTGTGTGGGCTATTGAGAGAAACAGGCTCAACGAGCCACGGCTCAGAATTCCAGGAGGTTAATAGGCAAATCAGCCTAGAAATCAAGGAAGCAGCTGTAGTTCTTCTCGTCCCTGGCTTTTCTTATAATTTAAGGCATCTGGGCACCATCTTCATGTACAAACATCTCATTTTTCAACTTCTGGGAGGTTTTTGGCTGAAGGAGCCATTTGTTTTTTATTATTATTAATGGCATCCTCTTTTTTGAAAGGCTCCAGACATCCTTGCCTGTTCAGGTTTTGGAGGTAGGCTGGGAGGTAAGGATCCTGGGCAGGACCGTTGCCTGACACTGCTGCTGTGGCTAATCTGGAAGGTTGCATCACCCCCTTGTCCCTGCTTCCTACCACCAGTCATGAATATGGAAGGACTATGGAGGGGATAAATAATTCTAGAGACTTACACTTATAAGATCTGGAAAAGATCTTAAGGTGACCTAACTCATGCATTCTCAAACTTAGCTATAAATCAGAATCATCTGGGAATTAAAAATACGTAGGTAGGTCTGTCTCCAGAGATGCTGATGTAATTGGTTTGGGTACAGCCTGGCATTGAGATTTTAAAGAGCTGCCCATGGGGTTTAACACATAGCAGTGTTTGGGAACCATTGTCCTAACCCAAAGTGCCTTCTCTATGTCCACAGGATGGTGATGGATGTCTTCTCTCCTGAAAGTCCAGTGACTGCTCCCTCTACCACCATTCTCCAACTCTTATTCTGAGAAAAAAAGCAAGAAGCTCTAGTGGTCATTGGCACTGACTAGATTAAACACATTTTGTTTTGTTTGGAGGGATTTTTCAGAGCCTTGAATACAACAGTGCACGTTGTAAGAAATCATTTCACACATCTATGGATTTCCAGTTTCATGGAGGGGCTCAGAGAATGAGACAATTAAGGAAACAGGAATCTATAGATCCCACTCCTTAAGAAATGCTGCTTCTGATCTAAAAAGAGAAAAAAAAAACAAACCCATGGTTCTAAACAATGTGCTCATGTATCTCCTATGCTATACCCAGCATAGGTGACATCTACAACTTTTAACGCCACCTGTTCCTAAATAGTACAGATAGGTAACCAACAATAGTCATTCTTAGTTTGAAAGGAAATACTTAAACATTGTAAAAAGAATAAATTTCAATCTAAAAATATCATTCAAATTCAGATACTTCCTGAATGAACCAAAATGTTCACTTCTCGCACAAAATTTTATACCTCATAGTTCAGACTATTTCACACTTTCAAATTTTAAGTAAAAACTCCAAGTATTCACAAAGAGTGACAGATTTGAATTAATTCAAATTCTGGCTTTTGTCTTTATAATCCCTGGTTATTGCTATTTACTCCAAATCTACTGTTGAGGAATCTGTAGTGTTGTGGAGCTGAGGACACAGAACTCAAAGTGAGTTTGCATTGTTCTAAACCACTGCAAACTTTTTGTAGAAACAAATAAACAAATGTATGTCTTGTTGTTCAGTTCATGTGGATCACAGCCCTGCTGCATAAGTGGCAGTGTTAAAAGTAAACTTCCACATAGAATATAATGGCTACTTGAGGATAAGTAATAAAATGTGCTAATTTGATGTACATTTACTTGTTGATTTATCTATTTGTTTATTAAAATCAATTGCTTAAAACTTAGACCAACTGATTTGAGGTGGAGAAGCATTTTACTGCTGATTTTGCTTAGCATGGATGGCACTCGGTGATAATGCAAAGCAGACTGTGGCCTTTAATCGGTTGTATTATTGCTCAGTGCTCTCGGCAGACAATGTGCCCCTTTACTGCTTCCCTCCAGAGCACACCACTTCATCTCTGTATGTTACTCTTACGTATCCAAGGCCGCTAAATCGAACAGTGGGAATTGAAACTGATGCCCACGTTTCCTGATTCCTAAGTTGGTACCATTCTGTGTGCAACATGCTGTGAATAATGCATTTGTTTCTGAAAGGGACTCAGAAACGTTGGAGGAAACTTTTAAACCTTTCTATAATGAACGATTACAGCAACCCAATCAGAAATGTGAGAGTCAGCCAAAATGTCTATTAGACCATTGGTCTTATGCATATTGAGTTTCAAATCATTTCAGCCCAGAGGTCTTGGTGGCATGTTTCCCCTCAGAAAATAGAGATTGCTTTAGCTTTGATAAGGAGAAAATTGTTATTTCATTTTATTAACGAGAAGCTTGTATCATACTGAAAAATTCATTGTCTGTGTTCAGCCTGAATATTGTATTCATTATGTTTCCTAATCTGTGTGATTACTACCTGTGTAATTTGATGTCTGCATCTGCTATCAGAATTCTTTCAGCCCATTATATTCTCCATCTTTTTTTTTTTGGTAATGGAGGGTAAGATTGGGACATGGAAAATTGCAGCAGATTGCCTAAGGCAAACTGCATCCAGCCAGCAGCTGGATGGAGCCACAGTGATGTGGAGTTATGCAGAGATTCTGAGAGGGTCGGCCTCCTGTCCACTGTCTGCTGTGACAACCCTGGCCAGGAAATGGAGTTGGCCTGTTTTCCACTGCCGGGACTGGCCACCGCCAGCTTACCTACAGGAACTCGGGTTGGCATTATGCCTTCGGGGACGTTACCGGGATAGAATATGTAGAGTGTGATGGCACAGTGCACGGCCAGCGGATTGGTGCTTACAGCCCAAAAGGTTGGGAGGTGGGGTTGGAGCAAAGCGACAAACTTGTTGCAAAGTATTTTTGATAAACATTAAGTATGCACATACAATTCACAGAGCAAAAAATGCAAACTACCCTTTCCTTTTCTTTCTATTCTAAGAAACCATTTCCTTTAACAGATAATACATGTTGGGTTGTATTTATAGTGAAAGGAGAATAGACCTAGTGAAGAATACACAGAGTGAAACCAGGTATACAGAGATGTAAGGGATGATCAAAATATGGTGAATATATAAATTGAAAATTTATTGCAATAAAAGACACCTTACCATTAATCCCCCTCAAAATACTGCCCCCCCCCCGAACTCGTCTAACCTATCATTCTTGGCGTTTTCTGAAGCAGTTCTGGAAGTCGTCTTTGTCTTTATAAGGTGTATCAAAAAATACAGTGAGGGCTGGTGCCAAGTGCCAGCCAATAGAAAGGCAGGCTAGGAGCAAACATTACCCTTACTGTGTGAATCCTCGTCCACCTTATTCACTGGGTCAGCACTGTGTGACTTCTGGTTTCCTCTGAAAATCAAAATGAACGTGACAATGAAACATTTTGAATACATTCAGGACATCGAGCAGCCACCATAGCACAACTGAAGACACTCAGGAACAATGACTCCCAGAACTGCTTCAGAAAGTATCAAGAAGGATGGGAATAAATGTGTTTGAAGTGAGGAAAAGTATTTTGAGGGGGACTAATGGCACTGTGTGTTTTACTATAACAAAACTTTAAAAAATTTAAACATGTACTATGGTTTTAGATCACACCAAAAACATAGATTTCTTGTTTTCTTTATTTAAAAGGAATATCCACCCTGGAGAGCTGTTATTAAATTAAATTATATATGACTATATATGATTATGTATGCACCATGGACCCTAAGTAGTTTCAATAGCCAATGAGGATTATTTAATTTCTGCATTCTAGAGGCAAGTGAGACATCAATTTCACAGCATATTCTTGGCATTTTCTTGCTTTATCTACATTAGAAAATTCCAAAATCAGTTGTGTTTGTCAGCCTCTCAGGTAGTATAAATATTGTGTTGGAGGCCCATGTGCCTATCTGAGAGTATAGATGGGCACATGGGCCAGATGGACTCTTGAATCATCCAGACCTAGATTGAGACCTACTTTGCCATTTCTTGTCTATGTGATGATGGAAAAGTTTCTTACTGTCCTTAAATCTGAGACTTTCCCTCTTAGTGCAATGAAGAGAATTATCTTATAGATTTGTTATAGATTAACAAGCATTAAATAAGTTAATACACAGGAATTATCCCTATGTACATGGTACATATATGTTAGCTATCATGTTAGAATATTTTGTGACTTTAATGACTTGGCCTTTTTTTCCTTCTTTTTTCTAATGACTAGTTTATCCTATAGGAGTGGCCGCATAAAACCTCCCATCCTCTGTTCAATTTCATTGTTAAAATCCATGGCCCTGGCATCAGTGAAGTGAACGTCCAGGTATCTTCTTTGTCATTTTCTAGTCAGTGCTCTTCCCGTGCGCCCCACCCTGTCCTCCTTCTCTGGCTTATTTTTCTTCTTTCTCTGTACAACTAGTATTTATTTGCCCTTTATGAGCTCAACAATTTATAGCACAAATTAGAGAAAACAAAGAACATTCCTTTTCCTCCATATCAAAAAGAATTTCCCATCTCCGGTTACAAATGTGAGTCCCTCTGGAACAGATCCTGGTAACACAGTGAGGACCAGCTCTAGGCCGGTCCCTGCCTAGAACCATCAGGCACAGCAGAGCCTGCACAGAGGAGTCTCAGGTGAGATGAAGGACTTGTCCTTCTCTCCCCCTGCAACAGTTTATACCCTGAGCTCCCGCTTCCTGTCCTCAGGAAGAAGTTGAGATGGGTGTGTTCATGCTCTCTGCTAGAAGCAGACTTCCTTCGGGGACTTTGTGGAGGACCAGCCATATGGCCCTACACTCACCTGCAGCCCTCTTCATTACCGTGCCCATACCAGCCAAGCCAAATGAGAGCTTAGAACATGGAATATCAGCTGGGGCTGTCGGGCTTAGCAGTGCACAGCTCTGAGCAGTCTCTACACTTTCTGAGCTTGGGTTCCTTAGTCGTAAGGTAGGATAATAATGCCACCTACCTGGTTGAGTTGTTTAGAGAATGAGGTGAATGATGTCCAGCAAGGAGGAGGGTACAGCTCCGGGGTGGAGTGTGTGCTTAGCACACTAAATAAAGACAAAAAGTCCACTTTAAAAAAAAGCCAATGAACTTAGCATCACCAAAAACTGTAGAGTAAGGGAGCTTTGTCTTTGCTAAGCTCACACTTCTTTCTCTAAAGCTCACTTATCTCTTCCCCACATTTCCCTCGGGCTGATCTCCTGAGCTTAGAAGACTGTCACAGACATTCCACTTCCTCCCCAAACAACTCCACTATTGGCCTCATGCCCTGGGGTCCATCGAGCTATGACATGTGGTCATTACTCCTTTACCTCATCATGACAGCAAACACACTAATGTCAGTGAGTGTTTATACAGCACTCACCATGTATCAACTGGCATAAAACTCACAACAACCCAATAGGCTGGGTACTACTGATAGGTCACTTTAATAGATGTGAGGAAGCTGGGGCTCAGAAAGCTTTGGTACTCTGTCCAAATTACACAGCTGGATGCTTGAGATCTGACTACTGAACCTGAGCTCTGACACCATAAAAAAGACTTTTTTCTATTCCTCTTGAAGAGAGGAGTCTTAGAGATAAAATACCTTAACCAAATATGTTAGTCTTCTACAGATGCTATTTTCAGGCATGAGACAGGTTTAGGGCCTGGGAGGGTGCTGCAGCCATCACCCTGTACTTTAGGAGGCTTTATGTAACAAATACTGCGTCTTTCAGACAGTGACAAGCCCGCCTCTTTCAGAGCAAGGGCCAAAGCTAGACTATATATATATTTACTGCCCTAGCCCTTTACTTGCGTTCCTCTCTAGACTATTCTTCTACGTGTTTTCTTCTGGAAAATTTCTGTTACCTCTTGTTTCCTGTTCCCTATGTCTCACCAGCCCCTACCTCTGACCATCCTGCTTGATGTTTGTTATAAAAGTGATTAAACTGTTAGGCTAGTCAGACCCTCTCCTCCTTAAATTCCTCTTAGCCTATAAAATTTCCCCTATTGTGTATCGCAGGTCACCACTACTCTGTGAAATACTGTAAGGATTTCAGTGGAGGAAAAAGAAATATTTCCTTTGGTCAAATGTAACAATACATTGGGAACTATGGTATTACGCACACTTATGTGATATTATGCAGTTATTTACATTTCACACATGTATATGCCCAAGAGCATGGGGAAGTCACATGAAAAATCCCAGCACAATGACATTCCAGAGATTTGACTGAAGTGTGGATGCCAGGCAACAGTTGTATGAGGTGTCATCTATTTGATGCATGCAGATCTGTTACATGTCTTAGTATTTCGGTATATTGTAGATGTGCTTGGTGACTATGTGTTGGATGGCATGGCTATACATCAACTGTATGAATCAGCATTTGATCACTTCTTACAACTGATTCAGACGTAACTACCAATTTGCCTGGTATTGTCTTAATCAACTTCATCACGTTTTTTTCTTCTGCTTTGCTTTAATCACATCAAAGCCCTCCTCATTCTTCCCAGACACTCTGCTTTTTCTTCCCTTGTTACCTGTGCTCACTTCTCTTCTTGCTTTCCCCTTCCCCCATTCATCCTTGAGATTTGGCTCAGGTCTCCAGTTGTTTGTCATTACTCTGTGTCCACTTTTTGCTGTGTATATTTTTAGCTCTAAGTAGGACATCTGCTTAGTCCCATTGGTGATACCGCAATCTATATCTTGTGTGGAACTCTTTACCATGTTGGGGTTTTGTAAAGCATCTTTCTTAGATAAACAGCAACAGCAATTATCAAGTCTTTTGGAAATTACCATAGTCTTCAGCCTCTGACATTTTTCCTTAATGCTTCAGAGAAGAACTATGGCACACATCATGCCTTAGTTATCTCTTGGTGTGTAATAAATTACTCTCAAATTCAGCAGCTTAATTTATTTTCATTCTTATTTTTTTGGTAACAGGAATTGAACTCAGGACCTTGTGCTTGTCAGGCAGGTGCTTGTGCCACTGAGCTATATCCCTGGCCCATGCAGCAGATTAAAATAACAAATGTTGTTGATCTTTGCATTTCTGTGGGTCAGAAATTTGGAAGCAGTTTAGCTGGATGGTCATAGCCTCCCACCAAGTGGCAGTCACTTATGTATCAGCTAGGTCCCCAGTTCTAGGGATGACTAGGGAGGGTTCTGCTTCCGTGCCTGTTAATGTGGTTGTTGGAAGGTCTTAGCTCCTCCCTGGCTGTTGACTGGAGAATCAGTTTCTTGCTATACAGTAGTGGGCTCCCAATACCTCGCCTGATTGTCCTCAGAGCATGCAGACTGGCCTTACTTATAGCAGAAATTTAAGGAGGGAGAGAGCCCAAGATTGGGGCCAATCTTTCATAATTCAGAAATAGCATGCTTTCCTTCTGCCCTATTTTTTTGACTTCATAGACCAACCACTACCACTGGAGGGGGGCTACACATGGCATCAATGCCCAAAGGCAGGGATCTTGGAGACTGACCTCCACTTGCCTTAATGGCACTATCAGAACATGATTCTCAAACTATTTCTGGGCCTGGTAATGGTGGAGGAAGCCATAACTGAGATGCTCCCTGGTATTTCTTCAGGTGCCATGCCTTCAGCAACCAACTCTTCCCAGAACCTTC
Source organism: Dinomys branickii (assembly GCA_004027595.1). Classification (NCBI taxonomy): domain Eukaryota; kingdom Metazoa; phylum Chordata; class Mammalia; order Rodentia; family Dinomyidae; genus Dinomys; species Dinomys branickii. Next base: position 14,438 of record PVLD010006392.1, on the reverse strand, counting down.
TTGTGTATGGACACAGATGAAAAAACTTAGGCAGAGATAGAACTGGGTTCAGAACCTTCATCTCCTCTTTACCTGCCAGGCTTTGTCACTACATGACCCTGCCTGGGCAGTAGAACCCAATTCTGATTTCTTCCTGGGTACTTCTCCTTGGCCAATGTCAGTAACCATCCTCTCCCTCCATAAAATGGATGTGTTACTCACTATTTCCAAAGTTACTCGGCAGGTCTAGTGTAGACCCAAGAAGAAATATTAACATGGAAGCATCTTGTAACCTGCCTAGCATTTGACACATGCACAGTGGAACCTGGTGGGCTTAGTGCGCTAATTCTAAAGATCACCTCCTCACCCTCTCCCTTATCACACCTGCGTTCCCACCATCGTGTCTCTCCCCGCAGGGCCACACATTGCTTTTACTTTAACAAATCTGACCAGCTGTTTTCTTTTGGTATCTTTTTATTGCAGCAAGAATTCCAAGAGCTGCAGGGGGAAGGCTGCTGAAAACACCACAGGCCCGGGCCTCACTTCAAAGCAGCTTTCATCATTGTTCACACACTGTTTGCAGGAACCTTGTCTGTCCTCTCCCAGGAACCGAATTCTCGTGGAGATTTTCCTCAGTGATATCACTATTTACAGAACACTGGGCCTGGACATCATGTTTATATCTGATTTGTACATGTCCACATGGCCCATAAAGTTTATAAGGGGGTTAGAGAGCTTTTCCTTGTTCATAAATCTTTCCCTGCAGCCTCCCTCTAGGGGTGGGAAAGAAGGAGGCAGGAACGAGGAGGAAAGGGGCACAAAACTGGAGGGAGAGCAGCACGAGGCTCTCTTTAAAGCCTTTCCTTTATTGTCCTCCCATGACATCAGGTGAACAGCAGAGCATAGAAGGGACATGTGATGGCCTGAGAGCTGGGTGCCATGGACGGGTCAGTGAAACACTGGAATCTCTTTTTCATCATCTTTTCTTAAGTGAGAGTAAGACTAGCATCCGCTCACAAGGTTTTCTTGAGGAGTGAACAAGGAAAGGGACATAAAGCATTTAATATGGGTCATAGATGCTAGGGGGAAAAATGCAATGTATTTTAAAACTGAAAGAAGTGGCTAGAGTTTTCTGGGCCATCCCTTGACCGTCTCTTGTCTCTGTCTCCCAGGAAACCCCAACTGATCACCTTCAGTGACATTTAGGTTCTTTTCATCCAGAAAATCTGGCTTCTTGAAGTATCTTCCTGCCATGAGCAGTCTGACACTCTTCACCTTCTCAAGAATGAGTGCTCTGAAAAATAACTGTTTACGGGCATAATTTTTGTATTTGGAAAGCCAAGACTGGCTCTATTTTAAAGTGGGTATATTATTGAGTACCATTCCGTGGATAGCTATGTAAATGGTTCTGCATTTTAGGAGGAGATATTTAAAATTTAAAGTGAATATTTCACATGTATTTTTTACCTACCCCATCCCACTTGGAATAGGAAATGTCTGCAGGCCAGTGGGGTACACTGGAAGAATAACAGATCAATAACAATTCGCCACTGGTCACACACATTCCCTTGGCAATTTTTACCAACTGGGGCTCAGGAAAGTCATTACAGGATGTGTCCACCCAGGCAAGGCAAAGGAGAAAAGATTGGGAAATTATGTTTCACAATTGCCTCCAACTATCAAAGTAGGTAACCTAGAGTGAAAAGGAAATTTGGTTCCTGAATTATTTACTCTATTCACAACTGTCTTGAGGAGATTCTCATCACTGAAATCTGAGCTCTTACCACCTCCTCCCCTAGATTGCCAGCCTTCTGGATGATATACCTAGAGTGATCTTTTAAAAATGCAAATCTGAGTAGCCAATGCTGCTTATAAACCCTCAGGGCCCACTCATTGCTCTTAGGTAAAGCAAAACTGCTGGGTGTGGGGCCTTTGTGCTCCAGTAGGGCCCCGCCTTGCACAATATGCCAACTTCCCACTGCATGCTGCCTCTGAGTTACCTGTCATTTCCGAGCTTCACATGCTGGTCCCCCTGTCTGCAAGCATCCTGCTCCCTCCCCTCTGCTAGCTAGTTGCTACTTATCCTTCCGGATATTATCCCAAATACCACTTAGTCAAGGAACACTTCTGATATTCCCCCAGCCCATCTAGCTTAGCTGGTGATTTCCAACTTAGTGCTGTCTTCAGCGTGGGAGCCCTTTCACTGACCAGCATTAAGTGCAGTGCAGTGTCTCTGCTAGAAGGTTGCTATGTTTGAGAACGGGGCCCTTGTCAATCTTTTCCACCCTCTTATACCTTGAACCGTGGGTTCAAGAAACGATATTGGTTCCATCAGTGTCTGAACCCCAGTGTGAGAGGGATCATCCATTTCTGCATCTTGCAAAGCCTTGGGAAGGCACAATGTTGTTTGCATCGGAATGCCCCGTAATGGAACCAGAAAGTTCCTAGATTGCCTGGAGGAGTTGGAGCATAACAATTTAGCAATTGAAAGCATGTTGCATTTTATTACCCCTCCATTTTATAGATCAGTAAACTAATGTGCAACAAGGTGGAAGTCTCTCTCTACTATTTAACTAGAATAGGGGCTTGGATACAGTGTTAAAATTCCCTAATATGCACATTTCCCATAAGCTAATAAATGCCCAAATGCCAAATAAATGCATAGTTCGTGAAAGACCTAAGTAGTGAATTGCTTGTACGGCTGCTCCTGCCCTGCTCCTTTGCCTGAGCTTGTCACTGCCTGAGAAAACACCAGCCTTGGTGACATTATCACTCTCCCCCATTCTCACACTGCTCAGAGCCCATCCTTTGAACTCTGCATTGCCATGGCAACTGCTCTTCATGAACATTAACATCTCTCCCGACAATCGCCTGTGCTGAGGTGGATTTCTGCCAAGCAAATCATAGGCAATTGTTTTTTAAGTCAAGAAGGCCGAAAGCTTCAGATCAAGTCCAAATTATTTGGAGGATATGTGTGTCAAGGACACTTAGCATCAGTTTCGATGAGGAGGCAGATAAAAGCGTGATTTAGGACACAGGCAGGGGAGGGCAGGGCCGCCTGACTCTGAGCTCTGAGAGCTCTTCCAGAAGCTCTTTGATGTGAAGGAGACATTGGAAGTTGCGTAATTCTTGCCCCATCCAGACACAAGCCTGCGCCTAGAAGCCCCAGCTGCCAAACATGTCGAATTTGCTTGTCCTTCCTCTCTCCCCAGATCATTTTCCCCTTCTTTATTCCCAGCGAGCCAGGACATAGCAAGTAGGGCTTTGTCCCAAAGAGAGCACAGTAGTGTCACTGCAGTAAATGTACAAGGCTCTTGGGTTTGGATATAATGGCGGGAGGAGACCTTCTGTTCATTAAGAGACGTGGTCAACTCAGCTACAGAGACTGGTTGTGGGGTAGCCCCGGGCAAATTCTGATTGCTTAGGACAGAGATCTCCCATCACAGGGAGAGAAACATATGCCCTTAGAAATTGGCCACATTCCATTTAACTCTTTTTAATTTACATCCCGACCTCCAGGGCTATCTGGCAGCATTTTTCTTTCTTTTTTATTCTCCTTCCCCCAGTGACTTCCTCTTTTCTTCTCTCTTCCTTTCTTCTTCTTATTCTTTTAAAAGATGGAATGCTTCATGAATTTACACCTCCTCCTCACACTGGGGCCGTGCTCATCTTCTCCGTATCATTCCAATTTTAGTGCATGTGCTGCCGAAGCGAGCACTGCTTTCTCCTTCCGTCCAATAGTGTCAGTCCAACTGTTTCTCATTCACTCAGCTTTCATTTGCCTATTTAACTGTTGTGCCCGGCAACCCCCAGGTCTTGCCCATTGTAAAACCTGTGTTACACGGGCCCCTCGCAGCCTGCTTTCTATCAGCTTTGCCTAAATCGAGTTGCTGGATCAGTCCCGCGTGTTAGCAGGATAATAACTTTCCTTAGCAGGACAAAATGGTGCAGAGAGAGCGTTGCCTTTTCTGCTTCAAAGACTTCAGATTCCTTTAACCACAAAAATGAGAGCAGAGCATAATGGATAGACAAGAGTCCCACGATGGCAATCTCCCTGCTGGAAATGCTCGTGAATTACCTGTAATTTACCTCAAAATGGACCACATGTTGGACTGCAAGATGCACTTTTCCTTTCTTACTTAAATGGACTGTTACTCAGAACACTTTTTTCTTGACATGGGACTAGATGTTGAGAATAGGTTGGGAGAAATTGCCCCATAGAAGCTTCACAAATTAAAGGAGGCACATGGTATCATCTGAGTGCTTTATACAAGGAAAGAAAATGAAATTAGGTGCATTTTCTTCCTTAATACACCATCAGCCTCATAGGGGTGAGATGGGAAGATTAAAGGCGCTTGGGAGGGAAGGAGGCAATGAACCAGTGATTCACTGGTTCCCATCATGCATTTCATGTGACAGGGCAGAAACGACAGGGCTCTCGCGTCTTGATTTATGTAGTCGGGAGACCTCAGGAGTGCCTCTGCCAAGACGGAGGGCGGCGCTGCTCTCTGGGCACACGGAGCTTCCTCTGCTTTCTGCAGTGTCCCGGACACGTCAGCATTGGCTCCTACCCTCCCCTTTCCCCTGCACAGTTGCACCATATACATATGCAGTGCACGAGTGTCAGAACTGCCACTTGTTGAAATGAAATCTTTTGGCTGCTATTAGAGTCTCAGTTGCCTAATCTTTCCGAATCTGAACAGATGCAGAGGCAGAAGAACAAACAATGGCCCATCTTATTTTCTACACAGAGCCACAGCCTTGTCGCCGGCCATTGCCACATCTGTGTTTTTGAAGGGAAATGTCATAATATTGCTAATCAATAGGAGGAATGACAGCCCCATTTGTCACGAACAAGCCAGCACGGCAGCTGTTGTCCTCCTTTGCATCTTTCTCCTGGGCTTTGCAAAGGGAACCCCTGGGAAGGGCCTGCTCTGTGTCAGGGCAGCTCCCTCTTGGGTGAGGTCAGGTGCTCTGCACAAGGGGGACTGGAGGTGATGGAAGGGGCCAGAAAGGAAACGCTGAGTTTCTAACCACAGTGTGCAAAAGCCAGCACCCACACTGCAAGGGGGAGAAAGGATCTCCTGCCTCAGGAAGTCTATTGACCTCTAATCTGAGGCGTGCACTTATTTAGGTGTTTCTTTTGAACCGCAGATGTTCCTTGCTGCTCTGGTGGTCAGAGGATCAGCAGGTCATCTCAAAGAAGGAGTAAAGTCTAGGGTTGCTCATGGGTCTCAGACTGAATGATGATTTTCTTCTTTGCTGTAGAGGACAGTGCAATCAGAGGATGGAAAATGGTCTACCAGTTTTATTTATTTTGGTAAAGGGAATTGAACTCAGGACCTCACCCCTTCTAGGCAGGCACTGCACCACTGAGCTGTATCCCCAGCCCCAGAGGATGGAAAACGGTGACGGGGTCATCTGCACCCTCTGCCCTGCCTCACCCCGGCTCTCCTCAGCTGGTGTCAACACCCACTGGCAGGGATCACCGCTGCGAAGAGATCGCTCAAGCGCAGGGCCCCAGCGTGTGCTGAGGTGACAAGACTGAAGTGCCCTTTCCCACCTCACCAAAATAATTTTTAAATGAGGAAATTAATCTTAATCAACTCTTACATCTTCAGTTTTTGTTAGCCCAGATTATTATTATGGCTTTTCATGCTTGGGGGAAGATGTCCTCAAGACTAGTGATTTTGCTTGATTGGTGCAGTTGAGCCAAAGCTCATATTAACAAGAGAGACCTTAAAGGACCACGGAGGACTTTTCTTGCCGATTTCTATTTCTCCCATTTGCTTCTTGCCCTTAAGATGAGGCGATATTAAGACAAATAGGTCTCATAGTACACTTAGTTCTTACAGTCAGAAAATATTAATATCCACTATTAAAAAGGGAAGCTTCATATTCCACCATCAGTCATACATCCTTCATAAAAATGTGCATGCAAAAGACACCAGGAAGGACCGTTCGGCCAAGTAACAATCCAAACCTGAGGTTTGGACATTCAAGCCCCAGAACCATTAAAAATTGATTGACTAAAAGAACATAGTGAGTTAAAAATATTGCAACACATTCTTCTCCAAGATAAAATATAGTTATAATATTCCAGGCATAGGAAGTTTGCAATTCACCCAAAGGCACAAGCGCAGGGTAAGTAAGACTGATAGTATTTTAAAATGGAACACGAATATGTAGCCCTCTTCTACGAGGTTCCCTCGGAAGACCACGGAATCCCACTGAGGCTTCCTCTTGCAGGAATGCTTTTGGAGAGTCAAAATGTAGAATCCAGAGTCCGCAGCTTATTCTTAAATGTCTTCAGGAGTGACAAGTGACTGTGTTTAAGGATAATTGGATTTATTTTTATACCTGTAAGTCAGAACAAGGTCAAGAATTGAACTGGAATTGATAAAGAGCTTCTCTTTTAAAAAATTGGAAAAAAAAAAAGAATTGAACTTGAGAGCCAGGCGTGGTGGCACACTCCTGTAATCCCAGCATTTAGGAGGCTGAGGCAGGAGGACTGCCATAGTTGGAGGCCAGCCTGGTCTCTATCGCAAGATCCTGTCTAAAAAACAAAACATAAAATAGACAAGCAAAAGGCCTTGCTTTGGTCAGTAGTGTGGTGTGTATGGGTGTGTGTTAAGAAGGCTTAGGGGATGGTCTTGGGTGAGGACAGTGGAGGTGGTGGGGGTGACGATTGGCTATGAGAGTGCTGCATAGCAAGGGCCCTTCTAAGGAGGGGCCCATTCTCCTAAGGGTCTTTCTCTGTACTGTGGGTGCTTTTGAGTTTCACTTCTTGAGTCAGGTATTTTTATCCATGGAAAGCTAACTCTCACTTTATTGAGTGAATGCTGTTTAGTTTGTACAAAAAAAAGAGATCCTTCCTGATATTGATACTGCAAAAGCATACACATGAATGCAGGTACAAATGACTGTGACTCCCTGATCTGCCACTAACAGGTTGCGTGATCTTGGATCAGTCCTATAAGCTCTTGGTGTGACTCGGTTTCCTCATCTGTGAAATGGACTGTGGTGGAATATCAATAAACCGGATGAGATAATGCACATAAAACGCACAACAGTGCTGCTGGACAAATGCACCATATATAAACTGTGGACTCAGAGAGATTGGTTTAAATCCCAGCCCTACTATATGACACATTATTAGCCTAAACCCTAGCTTCCCTATCTATAAATAATTCCTGCCTATGAGGACCCACGCTACCTCCATTAGGAATCTAGGCTGTATGAACGGCCGTGTTATGATGATCATTTCCCTTCAGGGTGACCTACGAAAGATGAGAAATTAATGAGGCTGCATTAAGACATAGACTTCAGCTTGCATACTCTAAAAGAGAACCTGTCACATTGTAGAGCCCACTGTTAGCAAATTCTTCAGAAAACTAAGTTAAGTGGAAACGGTTTTAAACCTGAAAACTAATAAGTTACAGGATTTTACAGTGAGCCGCTATCATTTGGAAACACGCTTAAGAAACCTAAAAAAGAGGAGGAGGGACTATGCGTTTGGTTTACTCCTAAGTGAAAAAATTCCCAGGCTGTTTTTATTTAATTATAGAAATTTTAAAGAATTAAGTTGAACTGGGAAGATATGGGCTGGCAGGTCAGTAAAACAGGGTCAGGCTATGCTCTGGTCCTCGCTGGGAGGAAGCCTAGTGCTTGGTTCTATGAAATTGATTGCTGGGGCTTCCCTCTTACTGATTCACAGATGCTACACCCCAAGGAGAATGGAACAGTGACCCACCGGTCATCCAGAGGGCTAGACTGCTCATGAAGGGGGTATCTATTTTCCTTCTGCTTCTGTTTGTTTACGTACCAATTGATCTCCTGGCCACTGGGACCCACAGCTTTCCAGACGACCCTGCCCCCTGCCATGGTGCAGATGCCCTGCACCAGGCTTCTGACTGTCTGGCTGGACACGGTATTCCCTACTGGCTGTGGAAATCTAGGAATGATTTCGTGAGAAAATGAGCATCAAGCCCTTGGATCTGATTTTGTTCACACCTGCCCCTATCTTTCTTTTTCCAGTTGTCAAGAGACTGTGTCAATGATGTCCAAACTTTGCTGCACATTCTTATCATCTTTTGAAAGTCATAAGGGCAGTCATATCCTTTGCCAGTTAGGTCAGACACTGAGAGATCGAGTTACAAATCAGGAGCCCTAGGAGCCCTGACTGATTTTAATGGGTAACAAAGTTCAGGAACTTTACAAACCTCAAGGAGCTTGTGATTGTATTTAAAGCATCTAACGTGGGGTTGAGGTGCAACAAATGAAAAATCCCCTTTCTATTAGTAAGAAAGTTTGCTATTAATAGTAATAATAATAATAATAATGGTGGTGATAATAATAGCAAGTCTTTACACATTGGGGGAACCTCACATCTGACTCTTACGTGTATAGTTTGTGCCGGCCCTTACCATTCTCCCACACAATATACATCACAAACACTATCTTTTCCAACTTACAGGTGCAGAAAATGAGGCTTTCCAGTGGTAAATAACCTTCTCAAGCAGAGCCTGGCCTGGAGCTGGGTCTTCAGACTCCAACTCCAGTGCTTTTCTCACTGCTTAATAATGCTTCTGTGTTGTAGGATCTTCCAATAGGTGTACGAGACACGTTAACTCATATAAGGATACTGGAAATGAACAGTGGTAAAAGAGTCTAAGATTCCGATCAGCTGACCTGATACGCAGAAAGCTATGGGAGTCCATACCCACCGTCACCTTCATACTGATGCAGCTGGGTGGGAGAGATGATGGGCCTCCTCTTCTTCCCTGAATGCATCCTGTGCACGAGGCATCCCTGACCTCCCGATGCAGGCACTAAGTAAAGGGCTGTATGGATCAGAGAACAGATGTGACTGCTCCACCTTGCTGTACAGATGTGGAAGTATAAAGCAAGCCCACCACGCCTGGGTGCAGGGGGTAGGTATGTCCAAAGAAAGGCCTTTCTGTGTTCTCCCCCACTGACACAGGGTGTCTAAACTTCCTTCTTCTTTTGATAGTTGAAGGAGGGACTGGAAGTATTGGTTCTCATACCATTTGTTTCGGTGTAGAGTGAAATGGTATCAACTGCATTTGATGGTGTGCACGTAGGATTCTTCTTGCAGCAGGCCCAGTGTGAACACAGACCACATAAGCACCATGGAGGTGGAAGCCAGTGAGTGAAGCAGCGAAGACAGCTGTTGTCATGGGAGCCTCCCCAGAGGGTTATGAGTGGGGTCTTGAAAAAAAAAAGTAGGAACTGAACAAATGAAGTCTGTCACAGAATTTCTTCTGATTTCCTGACCTAGGACGCATGTTGTAGATTTTAGAATCTTCGCAGTAAGTTCTACTAAGTGTAATATGGCTAACAGTACTAGGTCAGCAGGCCCAGCTGAAATACTGGGAGCATGGATGGCAGCTCAGAATTCTAAGGATGCCCTGCAGGTGCCTAGTCTTCCTGAACTGTGCTGGCACATCCTTTGGAGGGACTCCACTTTTTGTGTTTCACATAATGTTGGCTAGAATGAATTTTGCAAATCCAAGAAGAGAAATTGTCATATCATTGCATACGCGCCAACTCTCAATGTTGGCTTCAAGCACAGCACACTGGTTTCAGTGCTCTTTCTGAGACTCGGTACCAGTAGCAGGACTTTAGACTTGTTATATGTCCCCTCTGCAGCACAATCTTCTTCAGTAACGTGAGGGTTATCGTAGTGCCTTTCTCAAAGGGTTGTTGTGAGACTTAAGTGAGATAATGCATACACATGCAGAATCTAGCTCCTGATAACAGAACATGCTTAGTGAATGCTTAGGAAATGTGGTCGTGGTGCTTGTTTTATTATTGCTGGGAGTCTGAGATTCACCCAGCTCTAGAGATGCTCACCACTGTTTCTCAGGGCTAAGACTGCCTAATGACCAGGAAGCTTTCTTGCTATATTTCATCTTCTTTGGATCTCAGATTTTTTTCTTTGACTTCCAGGAAATCTGTTACCTTGGAGGAGAAGCTGGAAGGAGCTCTTTCCCCCTCTTTATTAATATCCCACCCATCTTTCAAGTTCCATTTCAAATTCCATTCTGGGAAATTAGAAAACAGTTTTTGGAGGAGCTGGTATTCACCTCTCCTTCCAGCTCCCACAGGTCTTTATGACTTTATGATGCCATTTATCACAGTCTATCCTGGCTGTCCTTGTTTGCCATCTGTCTCTTTCATTGCACAGTAACTTTCGTGAGGGGAAGAAGGACAGTTCATTCATCCTAGAATCTCCTGCAGTTCATAGCATCATACCTGGTACACAGTAGATGCTCAGTAAACATTTGTTGAATTGGAATAATCAAATTTTTAAAAAGACTGCTTTATAATCATTCCCTTCCAACATATCCACTATCTTTCTAACTTGGAAGAATAATTTTGGAGATAGTACAAAGTGAGTCCAACTTTGTGAACTAAAGGTAAAGTAATTAGCATCCTTGGATCTTTGCTATTATTACTTGAAGATGTGGAGATAAAACACATAACAACAAAATACTGGAAAAATAATTATTAACTGAAATTTATAGGCCCTAATCCTGTTACTGTACTGCTATGTAACCTTGAGTAAGTTAAGTCTTCCTGGACCTCAGTTTCCACAACCATGAAATGAAGGTGAAGATTTCTTACAAATCTTCTTGATTTTTGACTTCTTTATTTTAGATATGAAGAAGAGTATTACAACTTTTCTTCACATCCCCCTTCCTCAAAACAGGAAGTTGAATGGGTTACTCCTCTATTCCTAGGAAATAGCATAGTTTCTGGCTTATAGTAGCTGCCCAGTAAATACTTGCTCATTTATATGAATAAACATATAAGTACATTTAGATACAATTTACAAATATAGAGATCTATGAAGATAAACTTGAGGCTTTTACAGATAAATGGTCACAACTAGAGACGATACTCATAAGCGAAATAAACAAGACCTCCATGTGTAAGCAATGTATTGTCTCACTAGGGTAAGAACCTGAAAGCATGTATAAAAATTAGGAGGTAGGACAGACATTGTGAACTGAAAGGAACATGCTTAAAAGTAAAGAGCAACTGAAATGAGTGAAAAGAGAAAGGAAAGAAAGGGAAATTATGTATGTATAGCGGGAAATCGTGTGTGTATGTATATACAGGATAGCTAACATAGTTGAACTACTGAATTCTAGCTCTTTACTGAAAGGATTAATGATTACTTGTTTGATCAACCTTGCATGTCTCTATTTGTTCCCCTGAGAAACCACTTTGAAGGTATCAATACGTAACACAGCAACCATTGTTAATTTCCTACCACTTTGTTTGTAACTCTGTATTGCTTGTATTGTTTTTATGCTATTTTGTAAATGGATGTCCGTCTGTTAATATGTTTTTCTTCCTTTATTTTTAAAATAAATTTTAAAAACCAAATATAGTGATGTAGTGCTGAGAAATAATTATAGCACCACCCTTCCAAAATTCTCATTCCTGGAAAGTGCACTAAGTAAGACGTATACAAAGGGAGCAAATACGGACAGTAAGATCTGGCTTCTGCTCAGCCTTTCTCTACATGTGTCCTGAGTTGCTTACAAGAGTTAAGTCCATGTACTAGTGCAATTAGTATTTTGGGTGAGATATCTCTTAACTGTATGGAAGCACCCATGTGATGTAAGGTATTTACCATCTTTGCCTAGTAAATGTCAGTACAACTCATCTTTATTGGTGCCAACCCAAAAATCTTCCCTAAATGCAAATATTCCTGAATGTCTCTGGAGCTGGACACAACTGTGATTTCCTCTGATGACTGGCTTAGTCCATGCACAGAGATTGCTGCATGTCCCCTCCTGTGCACTGCATGAATTTGCAAGTTAGATATACAATAGCCTTGGTATCAACTCTGGTTTTTCCTCATAGAGTGATAAGCCACATGAAAACCGTGGGCTGGCAGAAAGCTCTGCCTTTTCTTCAAACTCTTCTCAGAATTTGCTTTGTCCCTTCACGTGCAGTTTCCAGAGATGACGATTAAATCCAAGGTGGATTTAATTGCTCATGGAGAAATCTCAAGGGAGTTGAGAAGAATTACTATGAATATGGGTCTGATAGTGACTTTGAAATCTCAACAGCTTGTGTCCTAAAGACCTTGCTTGATGCAGTGTTACTGGCCAATTTTAAGCCCATATTTTCCTGACATTGAGGATTCTTCATTCATCTGATTTTAGGTTTGAGTTCCAAACTACATAGACCTCAGTCACCTGTTTTGTCATCTCAGAGGGTCTGAGATGTTAGGGGTTAAAAATTCTTCCCCAATCTCCACATCTTGTACATGTAGAGACAGTTGGGTAGTGGAACATCCTTGGTCAGCTACATTGGGCCAGTTGACCCAGTGAATGAGGGGCAATTACATTTAATTCTGGCAACTGTGTTTAACCTGGGGTTAAAAACCTCACTGGTCACAGACCTAGGTGATACATTATCTAACATCTGCTTCATCATTAACTACAGTAATATTTTGGTCTCGTGGTGATTTACCGTTTCATCTTATTTGCACTTGACTCAGAATTGGCGAGGATAACAGGGTTCCTCAAAACTCACCAGCATATATAAAATTCAGTTTGTCAGAGCTGGCATCCATAAGATTTAACTGTAATATTTACAAAAGCTTTATAATGATTAATGCAAAAAAGAATTCTACATAGGTTTGGCATTGTGTTGCTTCAGGATATGGGTTCAGTTTTCATGTTACTGGCTTAAGAAGTTTACAGTTCAAGCTGGTGTGGTGGCGTTGCTCAGTGAGGGTGTAGGGGTCCTGGAGCCTTTGTCATTTTGCTCCTTCACTATCAGGAATTACCCTGAGATACATGACAAAAAATGGCTTGCTACCAGGCTCACTGTGTTAGCAGGCATGTAGGAGAATGAAAGGAAAAAGATAGTCTCACCCCCTTTAAAGGAATAGCGTGGAAGTTTCTGTGTCATCTCCACTCACATCCCATTGGGCAGAAATTAGTCATATGGCTACATTAGCTGCAAAGGCGTCTAAAAGCATAGCTTTTTAGTCTGGATAAACTAGACCCTACAGAAGAAGGAAAATACATGAGAAATCTTGTGCCACAACATTCTTGTCTTGAACTTTTGGATCAAGCGTTGAATGTTTCACAGGTCCCCTTTTCTTTGCAGAATCAAGGCAACACCATTGTTAATATCCCAGAGCTACTCAAGAGAATTTGGCTAAAACTTCTTTGCCCATTTTTGTGTTAAGATTCTCAGAGCTTTGAAATTGTCTTCTCTTCTTTCCCCTTATCGTGTCCACTTCCATAACTTTGACTTTCATCTCTAAGCTGATGGTTAACCTTTACTTCTTGCTGGTTCTCTCTCAGTCAAGTTTCACTGTAGCTTAGATCAAGTTTCTCAACAGGGTTGAGATTAGGGTGAAGAGAATGAGGAGACTCAGGAGAAAAGTAAAGGATAAATACCTGGAGGCATGCAAGTGGCTGTCTCCATGACCAGGTCCTAACCCTAGGCTCATTTGTTCTTATCCCAGGCTACTGAAATAACCTCCTACCTCCTTGTTTTCAGATTCTGCCTAATATATTCTATTGCCAAGCTGCTTCCACTATGATTTTGCCAAAAGGCAGGTTTGATCTTGGCTTTCCCAAGCTCTAAAAGAAAAAAAAAGTTCCCCACACAAACGTTTATGACTGTTGGTGGTTTGTAGAATCAAGCTCAAAGTCTTTGGCTTGGAACAAAACATTGTTCTTCGCACCTTCTCCTACCATAAGCAATCACCTGCCACTCCTTCCCTCCAATCTTCACCCACTTTTGGGTCACTTACTTTGGTTTTCTTGTTCCTCTTTTCTGGGATAACCTTTTCCTTTTTCTCCATGTGGACAACTGTACCTCCTTTGAGGACTCTTCCAAGGTCAGTTCCTTTGTGAATGCTTTCTTGATTTTTTTCAGGCAGAATTATTGCTCCTATAGACCTTGTGCATTCCTTCTGTGGCCCTTATGACAATGTACTCTACTTATTGTTTATGTGTGTATGTTTCCTCCAAGTGACTCTGACTTTCTAGGGAAAACAGAGAATGCCTTACTCAACTTCAGGTCTGCTGTTCCTAGCACAGCATGATGTACAGGTAGGTGACCAGTAAGTACTTGCTGATTGAATGAATGGAGAGGTAATAACTAATTTACTACTTTTGGAACCTATGATATTAACTCCAAGTGGACTGGATGAATGGATCTGTGATTAAAATTTTCACTCATGCCCACATTATGGTTGCCTTAAGATAAGCAGAATCTAGTAAGACTGAATCCAGGTCCAAAAGCTTCTTCTGCATATTGGCATCTGTATCTTGCTTTTGTTCATGCTGGAACAACTCAGTAGTATTTCACAGTTATTAAAATCTTTCCCCAAACCTCAATAATTCTTATCAGGTAGTGCAAACCCTTCTTTTTTTTTTTTTTTTTTTTTTTTT
>PVLD010006391.1:0-101216 GCA_004027595.1 Dinomys branickii | reverse complement strand
TCAACTGTCTGACTAAATTTGCATGTCTGTATATGGGTCCACACATCTACAATTCGAAGATATCAATGGATAAAGCAACAACAACTGTTGAGACCATATCACCTTGTCTATAGATTAGTTGTGATTGTACTATTTTCTATGATAATGGGTGTCTGTTTGTCAATATGTTTTTGTACTTTTATGTTTCTAAAATAAAAAAAAATATTAAAAAAAAACTCAAAAAAGTAACAAGCATACTATTATACATGTATAGTATACATGTGCCCACTCTCCTAAGATCAGTGTTAACTGCATGTACTGAAATCAAATACTGATTAAAAAATAAAAAATAAAACATCATAATATATCCAAACTGTGAGATCAAAATATATCATAGTCCAAACAAAAATAGATTTAGTTTATGGAAAAATCATGAATAGTGTGTAAGTTCAAGCTCTATAAGTCATGTTTTTGGGAGCAAAACAAAAACTATCAAAGAAGGATACAGTTGGCGCACTTATGATTAAATGTTCACTTTTCTACAGTAGGATCTGCTGTTGAGTATGAGGATGTTTGCAAACAAACATGAAAGCATATGGCACTAAGATCTGCCTCAATGGTTGCTTTTAATTATCATTCTATGTTTATAATTTAGTAGAAATTATATCCATTTTTGTTTCAATTTCAAGCTGAGCTCTGTTTGGTAAATATTTTACCACCTGTTGCCTGACTTAATATTGCACCTTCAAGTATATTTTTTTAAAATGACAATTCTAAATCAGTTGGCATTGGAACATGTATTTGATTGAAAGAGTCATAAAGTTGTTAGTAACGGAGAAGTTGTCAAACCAATATGCTATGTAACTCGTATAGTGTCATGTCTTAGTGTTCTCATTGCTGAGACAAAATACCCAACACACAGTGTTACAGGAGGAAGGGTTTATTTTGCTCAGTGTGTAGAGGTCTCAGTCTGTCGCTGGCTGGCAGGGTGGAGCGACAGAGGGACACAGCACAGGAGAAACAGGCCACAGGCAGCAGGCAGCTGAAGGAAGCAGAAGCAAGTAAGCAAACAAGCAAGACATTTCTTTGTGTCTCTTATACCTTATCCAGGTGTCTTGGTTACTTCTCTCATTGCTGAGACAAAATACCCAACACCCAAATTAAAGAAGGAAAGGTTTCTTTAGCTCACAGTTTGGGGGGGTTTCAGCTCTTACTAGTCTGGTTCCAAGGCAGAGGGGCGCATGGCAGAGGGCAACAGTTCAGGGTGGCAGAAAACAGCTAAGCAACATGAGCAAAAAGGGAGGAGCGGGTGGAAAGAGCAGCCTCTTTATCTTCCTTGTATTGTATTTAGGCTCCCAGGGCGGGTATAAAACTCACACTCATAATCCCAGCATTGGGCCATGAAGGAATCAAAGACTCTAACAGCCAACCCCATGACTGCTGAGGCTTTGGGGGTACATCTAGACACAAACCATAACATTCCACCCCTGGCCCCCAAAGACTTATGTACATCCTTTTATGCAGAAGGCGCTTAGTCCATCTGGAAGAGCTGCCAAAATGCTAACACTTTCAGGATTGCTGAAAATTCCAAGTCCCAAGTCTCCTCCACGATGTAAGGCAAACTTTTAGTTGTGAGCCCCTGTACAAATGAAAACAAAGTTAACCACGTCCAGCATTCAATGGCACAAGATACCCATTACCATTCCAACAGGTACAAATGGGGATACAAAGGGTTGGGACCAAACCAAGTCCAAAATCCAGCAGGGCAAATATTAAGTCCTGTAGTTCCATGTGCAACTTCTGAGGTAATCTGTAGCTCAAACTCTATGTCCTTTCTGGTGATTGTAGCTCCCATGGCTTCTCTCTTGGGCCTGTTTTACTCCCTCCTTGCAACTTTCCTTAGACAGTCCACATTCTTGGCTTCTCCCAACTTCTGGGTTCTCCACTGTACTTTAGACTTCACACTCACAGCTTCACACACTGCCCTCTCAGGGGCACACTACCTGGCCTGCCAGGCCTTCTAAGGTTAAGGTGGAAGCCTTCTTAACCTCATAACCTTTGCATCATGCATGCACCTAAAACTAGCACAACATGGATGATTCCAGGGTCTCCTGCCAGCTAGAGTAGTAGCCAGTCTTTCCTCTCTCTCGGCTATAGGGGTCGAGTGCCTGCATCATTGGGCACTCTGAATCCAGGTCTGAGGAACAAATTCTCTATGTTGCTGCCATTCTGGAACACGATGTTCTGCAGCTTTCTCCTCAACGCAAAGTCTTTTACTTTGCAGTTCTGAAGCTGCAAAGGGTGGAGACTTGCTGCTTCCTGTGATCTGCTCAGGTAGTCATTTCTATTTTCCTGTTCCTGCACAGCAATCAAGATCTCCTCAATGCTATATTTGCAGTCTACAGCTTTACTGGAGCTTCCTTTCTGGCCAAACTCACATTTTTCATCATCTTATTGGGCTCTTTGCTTTTGATTCTCAACATAAACTAGCTAAAAGCCCCCAACAATAGCCATGCCACTGCCCCAACATTTGACTGCCTGGAAATTTCTTCTGCCAGATTAATCAGTCCAGCACCCTTAATCTCAGTCTCAGGCAAAGTGTCTGCACAGGAACAAAATGCAGACAAACTTTCTGCCAAGTCGTAACATACATCAACAGCCAATGCAGTCCTTCCTAGAGAAGCCTCCTGAGCCTTACCTTTATTGGTTTCCTGGTCTTCTGAACTCTGACCAGAGTCTCCCGTACAGAACAGGCTAAGGAGTTCCAGCTCTACTCTTTCAGGTGACATCCCTGAACCTTTCCAAACTCTTCCCACAGGCCATTCCCAAAGGCTCTTGAGCCACATAATCAGGTGCAGTCATGGCAACAGCCCCACTTTCCTGGTACCAAATTCTGCCTTAGTTATTTTTTTTTTTCATTGCTGAGACAAAATACCTGACACTGAAAATTAAGGAAGGAAAGGTTTATTTAGCTCACACTTTGTGGAGGCTTCAGTCCATAATCAGGTGGCTCCAAGGCAGCAGGGCAAAGCACAGAAGCTTCAGTCCAAGGCAGCAGAAGGTAGAAAAAGCAGCAAGAGCACAAGAGGGAGAATAAGCCTCTTTCCCTCTCTCATATTGTATTCAGGCTACCGCCCCAGAGTGGGTGTAGCAGTCACACCCATAGTCCCAGCACTGAACCATGAATCAACCAAAACCTCTAAGAGTCCCCGACTCCATGACTGCATGAGGCTTTGACTGGACATCGAGACACAAGCCATTACACCAGGCTTCCTGCTCTAGGGGGGGTAGCACCCACACTCTTAATTCTAGTGCCTTTTGTCTCAACATTGCACCATGAATCAGTTCTAGCATCATGCCCTTTAAATCCAGCCTCCTCTGAAAAGCCCCACCTATGACCACACGAGGCACTGGGGAAGCATCTAGCCATAAGCCATAATATTTTATATTGTTTGGAAGCCAGACAAAGGAATATTGTGAATTTTTTGAAACACATACATAAAAAACAGATGAGTTTTGATCTGTTTTTCCAGGAAAGATTCTTATAGTTCATTGCTTTTCCACTGGTTCTATTTTATCTGGATATTTGTTAAGTTTTAGATACATGGGAACTGTTCCATAAGATCAGAGAGAGCCTTTTGTTCATTTCTAGCATTGCAAATCCTCTTATACTTTTGTGTTTGCATTCTGGAAACTGTCATAAACCATTTCTCTTCCACTCAGTAGAGACACAAATATTAAGGGATATTTGAGTTAAGCCATGGTTTTTTCCACCTTTGTGACTGTGGGAATAGGAGAAATTTGTGTGTGTTTTCATGTGTTAATACAAACATGTCCTGGTATGGGCTCAGAGGCCAACTGTCTAAAGTGAGGCCATTTAAACATAATGCCCACATTTTGCTTGAATAAATCCTCAACTGTAGACAAAAATAGCTCAGTTATTCATTTAACAAATGTTTATAATATATCTATTCTTCCAATAACTACTCTAAATTCCAAGCCCTGAACTGGCAATGTAGGGCATACATTGTTGGACAGATCAACATTGCTAAATTTAAGGAAATTCTGCTAATTAGGAGGGAAAGTTGATGCCATGATACAGCATGTAAAACTTGTGGAATTATTGCAAAACAAATATTTAAATCAGTTCACTTTTCAAATGTGCATTAAACTAAAAATATGGGTGTGTCTTTGGTGCATTTCTGATTATTACATTTAATTGTACATATTATAGATTTTTGGTATATAGTATGTTGTAACAAATTTATGAATTAAAAATAATGAATTTTATATGTTTTGTCATTTTTTGAAATATTAACTCCAAAAATATTAATGAAATCCTTTGGAAGTAATTATGTAAGTATATAATTGTGCAAGACCACATGCAGTTATAGGAATAAACAGATCATTGAGATTTACTCTTATAAAAGATAGTAGCCCTCAAAAATATGAAAGACCAAGGAAAGGACTTTCAAAATATCCTATGCAGGAAAAGGGGTGATAAATGGTTTTCCAAGTGGAAGTTCTATGGAAGGTGAATCATGAAAAACTAAAGAAATTAGTTAACCAAACAATGAGGAGGGAAAGGAGCTCTATCAGGCAGATACAAACACAAGGACATTCTGGGATGGAAGGAACTAGAGATGAAAAATTAAGGATAAATATCTTAGAAGGCTTGATAGATTGAATGTGGTGCTCAAGGATTTTTATGTCTTTGTCATGAGAGATAAGAGGCACAGGGGAACATGTATTGGGATTAAAGTTTCCAGAGCAAGCGAAATGTTTAATTCCCACTTGCAACTCCTCATCTGTGTATATTATCTGATAACATATTTATTATGTATTTTACTCTATGCCAAGAATTCACCTTTCATGGTTCTATTACTACAGAAAATCCTGTGAGACTGCCTCCAATGTAATTTATATTGTATCATGAGGAAACTAAATATTCTCAAGATTAATTAACCAGAGTCACAGAAATTTTAAGACAGAGAACTATAAGTGAGCCAACCTCTGCTTCTACCAACCTCTATACATAAACCTAAATCAGTGTATGTCTTTGTCTTTTTAGAGTTTACACTTCAGTGATACTTCTTACACTGAATAAGGGTATTCATTCTAGCCAGGCATGGTGGTCCATGCCTATAATCCCACCATTTGGGAGGTTGAGGCAGGAGGATTGCTGTAAGTTTGGGGCCAGCTTGGGCTACAAAGTGAGTTCAAGACCAGCTTGAGTTCTGTCGCAAAACAAACAAACAAACAAACCAAAAGTATATTCATTACATAAGGTGAGATGTAAGAAGAACCTGAAATTTCTGTTTTGGGCATATTACAGACTGAAGCTGATACTGAATCCTGGGAGAGAAAGCTAAGGCAGGGAATGGATGGATCAGAACACACCAGGAGCCTCAGATATACACTATTTCAATTTATACTTCGTGGTCCCTAATGTTTTCCCCACTTTGATTTTGTAATTGCAGTAGTTTTGAAACAGTGTACAGGCTATGATGGCCATCATGGCAACAGACATCATGGCACATGATCAAATCTATCTCCCCTTACACTGACCCTTCTCAGTTTGAAGCATTTAAGATGGAGTCTATGTCCATTGTCCCCCAACTGAAGTTAAGGGTACTTCTTCAGAAGGGTACTATTATAGATAGCTCAGTTATTTAGGCCTACATACTCAGTGTTCTTTAAAAATGCAATTACAAAAACAAAAGGAATATGATTACATGTATGTACAATGT
Source organism: Dinomys branickii (assembly GCA_004027595.1). Classification (NCBI taxonomy): domain Eukaryota; kingdom Metazoa; phylum Chordata; class Mammalia; order Rodentia; family Dinomyidae; genus Dinomys; species Dinomys branickii. The sequence goes on along the minus strand of PVLD010006391.1, from coordinate 95,487 downwards.
ATGTACAAAAAGAAAAAGGAATATGATTAAATGTATGTACAATGTATGTACAAAAATAAAAGGAATTTGATTACTTGTATGTACAACTAGATCTTGCTATTGTGACCTTAAGTTTTACCTCAAAGTTTTAAAATCTGGTTGCAGCAGATTTAATCAACAGTTTTGTTCCAGCAAAACTTCATTGGCAAAAGATAAGTTGGACTACCATGGCTAGGGTTCAGGTCCTATAGAAAGTCATCCAAACAGGAAAGTGGGATGGCCCAGTGCAGTTAATAACGTGGGGTTGAGGGTATGTTTGTGTACTGACAGACAATGGAACACTGTTATGGCTGCCCTCCCAGAATATGTGACCAGGGAGAGAGAAACAACCCAGCCCCACGGTAGGGCCTGTTTCTGTCTGGCCTTCCAGTGCAAGCACTTTCAAAGATGACCCTGGAGAAAAGACAACACCACAAGCACTAAGATCTATACAGGCTGCATATCCCAGGAAATGGAGACAACTAAAGCAGATAATTCAAGAGTCTCACATGCGGGTGATGCAACAGGGCTTCCCACAAACTCCCAAGAATATGCATGCTGCTATGACATCATCAGAGCCTATACTAGCAAGTTTTTGAACACTCAACTTGAACTATAGATGAATTCCAGTTGTCATGGAAAAAGGAACTAGTCCATAACTGCACATACAGTGTCTGAACTATAAATGAAAGTTCCAGGTACTATTTAACACTTCCTATACTTCATTAGGAATAATAAATGAATGTATTTACTATTTTCTAGTTCCTTTAAATCTTTCCCATTTTGTTAAATAAAAACCCGCCCGAGGAAAAACAAATTTTGGGTGGAAAATCCCCCACTGTTGATTTGGAGAAGAACACTATCAGGATGTTTTGCCTAGAGGTTTGCTTTTTCAAAATTATAAGCCTTCACAAGACAGTAAGCTTGACTTTCAAATAATGGAAGGAGTAGAATATTATGCATAAGTTATACATATAAACTATTTCATTCTCCCTCTTGAGCATTAACCTAGATAAACATGCAGGAGTGAGGGATGCTAGAAATGTAGCTATCATAAAGTGGAAGGCAAGTGGCTTTCACATCTGTCATGGAAAAAGACGTTTTATTAAGTGTCTCAGTAACAATCTAGGGGAACACCAGGAAGTGATTTTGGTGGGGTTGAAATGCTATACCAACAATGGCAGCTAGTGACGTGAACCAGAAGTTCAAACAAAACAGAAAAGTGCAACATACCTTGGGATGCCTTTCAGAAGTAGTGTTGACAGTTAGAATGACGGTGAAAAGCACCTCTCAAGCCCCAAGGAAAACTGAATTAAAGAGTCATAGACGTTAAACGTGAATGAGCTTCATTAAGGTCATCTCACTCCTTCCCTGCCAGCAGTGACTGTTCTCTACAGCATATTCTATAGCACAATGGAACAACACTTGAAAAAAATGAAGACTAAAAGGCTTTCCCCAGCTGACATTAGATAATCATCACAGATCAGAGGCTTTCAAACCACTCATCCTGTACTCTACACTAGAAGACAAATTAAAGTTATTAATAGGTCCAGAAGCTCTAGGTAACAAAGGAGGAGCTGTCTGCACAAATTTCCACTGGAGAAGGCACTGATGTGAGAAAAAGAGCTCGATACGAATGACGTGAATAACAGAAGAGTTACACACAGGGGAGGCCTTCCCCAGGCGGACACGGTTCAGCACCTGGAAGAGCTTACCAGAGTGAGCATTATTGAAGCCACAGTTGACAAAGCTCTGAAGTTAAAACCTTCAGTACAGGCTTTAGAAGGAAGAAATACTTTATTCTCTTGCTTGGGAATTGTATGCCTGTAATGAAGAGATCTCTTAAAAGTATCCAGAGCATTACGACTTGAATAACTGACTGTGGGTCTCACAAAGGGTAATTACTATGTCCTGACTGAATGTAGATTTTCTGAGATCAGTGGGTAGAAACTTAAACGCAAAGGGCAAAGCAGAGCAACATGGGCCAAGAAGTAACATTCAGGGCTGCAGACCTGGCTCCAGTCTGTTCTCTGTTCAAGAATTTGTTTCCATATTAAGTCTCAGTTTTCTGACCTTTCCTCCATAGCTACTGGCATTGTAAACCACAGAATCTGGCAAGCTAGGTTCTATTTCTCAACTAAACACACATGTTTAAGAGGAAGAGGGAATCATGGGAAAGCCTATCTGCTGAGACTCCAATTCTCCCAAGCTACGAGTGCGTTTTGTGCTCAGTTTGTGTGTGAGATGTGAGCCAGCTTTATGTAGCAAGCTGATTCCAAGTTTCTCCTCATGAGCCAACTGGTTAAACGTGCTTATATTCTGTGAGAAACAGAAAAGAGCAGGAGGCACAGTCAGAAAGTTTCTGGACACAGCCTCAATTCTGAGGGACCTATTCGGGTGCATATTATTTACAGTGTTGGGTGCAGATCTACCCCGCCTATTGTCCGCACTGCTGTCTCTGAGTGAGAGCAGGTACTTCTGTACGCTGCATTCGGTGGTGACACTGGTGTTATGCTGCCTTTGACATAAGATGACCTCACCTTGCTTTCTGGTGTATCCCTATTCCCTGAGGCAAGTCATCTTTTGGCTTGATTTTCCCCTTCAAATAGGAATAATTATAATTCCTCAATATTTCTCAGTGTTTAAGAAATTCATAAATCATGAAATGATATATTTAAACCACATATTTAGAATGGTTGTAAGCTATGTGCCCCCGATTATTTACAGAAATTTTGGTGGCAGATAAAATAACCTACATTCTTCTTGCTTGACAGTTTATAAATCTGCCTAAGATTCAGCCAATGTCTTTTTACCGTGTGCTTATATTGGGCATAGCAAATTATGCTGAACCTCATTTCTGAGGTCTGTTAGGTCTAGGGTCTCTGTAAACATGATAGCCTACATGTCTTCCTCTTGTAGGTATGTGTTATGGTTTGCATCTAAATGTTCCCCCAAAGCCTCATGCACTTTTAGATGGGGCTGTTTTGGAAGTAGTTCAATCAAGAGTTTGTGATGGATTTATGGTTCAATGCTAGGATGAAGGGTGCTGGGATTAAGAAGGGTGATTGAGGGTCAGTCCACTGATTGGATCAGCACTGCCCTGAACTCAGCAGGCAGTCTGTATAAAATAAAAGGGGCAGAAAGAAGCTGGTTTACCCCTTTTGCTCTTGTTGCTTTGCTGTCTTCTGCTGCCTCGAGCTGTTGCCCCTCTGCCATGTGCCACCCTGCCTCGGAGCCAGCCAATTATGGACTGAAGCCTCCAGAAACTGTGAGCTAAATAAATCTTTCCTTTAACATTGAGAGTTGGGTGTTTGGTCTCAGCAATGAGCAAAAATTAAAACCATATGTTTTTTATCTTTATGTTGCTAAATTTTGGTTTATATTGAATTGAATTGCATTAACTTAGAAACATGGGATGCTACCTTGTTTTAAATAATTGCAGCTCAAATGTTTTGGGATATGACTTTCTCTTTAAAAGCACACTCATTTTGTCCTTTAATTTTAGAAAGGACTTTACTACCATCTCTATGTAATAATTCAGTTAATCTTAAGGCATAATGAAGTTGTATTAGATGACATTGGAATAAAAGTTTACATTCTAGAATCAGAATCCTAGCATGTTAATCACAGCAGGGATCCCCATTAACTGTGCCAATGTGAGCTGGATGCTTAGTGTCTAAGTTGTTTTTATCTTTTAGACAAATGAGATGGTCAGTAGGGCCTGTATCATGAGATTATCTGAGATAACATGCTCTGAAGTACTATTCATTGGGCTTTTTGGCCAAAAATGCCCAAGGATAATGCAATTTTATCAATGTCTTTCTTCCACAATTAATCATTATTCCATTGTACCATTTATGTGTCCATATATATTACATGATCTGTTTTTATGATTAATTAAATTAAGAGGATGTCAAGACTAACACAGTTTTACAGTCTGGGCAAAAAAATAATATGCATGTGTTATTATTCCTGTGGGTTTCACATTATAGACACTTTCAGTGGTTGAACGATATTTGACTAATCATTGCATTGAATTGAAACAGAAAGGGGCAAAATAGAAACCAGGCGAAAAAAAATTCTGTTTTCAACTGGGCTGGAAAGGAAGAGCCAATGGTATGAAGAGTAGTAACCCTGTTCCCGGGCAGCGGGAGAAATTCTGTTTGCCAGGATGAGAGTCACTAACAGAGGGCTAGGACTGCGGGGAAGAAATTACAGATTGCACATTTCTGTGAGGAAAGAAGTCCATTGTAGGTTTGAAAACAAGAAAATAGAGGTTTGGAACGAATGCTTTAGTGAAGGGATGACCAGTGGTGGGATTGCTGGTGGGAGAGGAGACGGCAGCGTGAAAGTGTAGCCGCGAATGTTTCTGGGTCTCTGTGCGCGGCAGCACGTGGTAGAACACGGAGCTTGGAAAGAGGAACACAAAGAGCCTCTGGCAGAGGTGAGCGGAGCAGTTAATCTGGGTGATAAAGGTGTGGGTAAGAAGTGAGGCAGAGGTGCGGCCGTGACACAGCGGTGAGCACGGGCACATCGGCAGCGAGATTTTAATGCGTTTTTAGGGTGTTTGTAAAAACTGTGGAAATCTTGGCACACCGCCCAAACCATCAGGGCTCCATGCAACTAGGTCAGAGGGAAGGCTTGAGGCTGAGAAGCGAAGAAACGGCATGGAGCAGGCCGGCAGCAAGTGAAGGGAGAATCAAGTTCATTAATTAGTGGAATTAATTGCATAGCTGTGACTTCTGCCTTATGTGGTTAAACTAGATTGGAAAACCAGATGGCAAAGTGTACACATTTTAGGTGCTGAGCTTAAAATATAATCTTGTAAGTGAACCTAAAAAATGAAGACAGAAAAATGGCAAAGGCCAAGAAGCATAAAACTCACACAGTACCATCAATAACTGTCATAGTTATAAGATACCGTTTGATGAATCTTGTTGCTTAAGGACTTTAGTTCAAATCAATCCAGTGAAAGAGATGAGCAAATTGGTCGGTCGCTGAAGTAAATCAAGTGCTATTTCAATATAAAATAGCAGGCTTTGAACCGATCTTACTACTAATGTATTTGTACAATGAATTTATCTTGAGCAAATGTAGTAGCTTTTTAATCTCTTTTAAACTTTGAAAATGTTATAGCTTTAGTGGAGTCAGTGAATAATTTTTCATATTTGGAGCTTTTCTAACATTTTTGGAGACTTTGTGTCTATAGTATAATTTCTGAAATAAAATCATTTTAAGATTCTTGCTTTTGTCCCCATGCTTTATGTTTGTGTATTTATTGCTAAACCCATGTGTGTATGATGGTACTTCTCTTTCTCCTCCCCTCCTCCCCTCCACTGCCTTCTCTCTGTCCAAACTCCCCACCCAGAGATTAATACTAAAGCCTTCACACTGAGCTGAATCCTTAACCTATCTCTTCTCTTCTCTTTTGTTCTCCTTCCTTCCTTCCTCCTTTCCTTCCTTCTCTCTCTCTCTCTCTCTCTCTCTCTCTCTCTCTCTCTCTCTCTCTCTCTCTCTCTCTCTCTCTCTCTCTCTTTCTTATTCATTTTAATTTTGAGATCAGTTGCACTAGCCTGCTAAGCTCCCAGGGCAGGGGCCAAACTTGTGATCCGTTGCTTGGGCTTTCCAAAGCGCTGGGACTACAAGTGCAAACCACCACACCTGGCTTCTTTCTCTTTTCAGTACATTATGCTACTAAAAGTTGCTTTCCAGCCCTGCAGGATAGTCCTACAATTTCTAAGGTTTATAACATTCAGTAAGATATATTAATTCAGATTAGTAAATTTTCATTTAATTTTGCAGTTGAAGGGGCTGGAGATATAGCTCAGTGGAATAAGCACCTGCCTAGCAAGCGCAGGGTCCTGAGTTCGATCCCCAGTACCGCCAAAAAAAAAAAAAAAAATTTTGCAGTTGAAAATTACTAATAGTTAAAATATCATACTATTTTACACTTCACAGTTTCTTGTATTTCACTGCATAATCCTGAACATGAATTTGTGAAGTGCATGCAATTGTTAAATTATAGTTTTGGAATGTGACTCATCTACTGTTATTTACCAAAATACTTGTGCAGTTTAGGCTTGATTATTTTGACTATTGATTCAGCATTTCTAAATTCAAAACATGAAGAAAGGTTTTCAGCTTAAAAGACATGGCAGACACTAGAGTGGTAACTGAACAACAAACTATGTTAACTGAAAACTGAATGAGCTTATACCCTAGCGGAAGAGTTACTGTTTTGAGTCTAAATGCCAAGAGTTCTGCTGGGGCACGGTGTGAAAACAATAGAGCTTTTAAAGAGAGAAGAGGGACGGCTAATACGAACAAAGAAAGAGAGGAGATTTTCTGAGAGGAGGCTCAGAGCATAGGAATAAATCATTAACAGTCATTTATAGTTATAATACTAATCATTTAGAGTCATAAGCACTTCAGTGTCCTGAAAGTGGGAGGACATGTGCATGTGCACATGCGTACACCCCACACACATACAAGCACACATACACGCACACACACATGCACGCACACGCGCACACACGCACACACGTGCGCACGCGCACATACACACATACACACGCACACGCACACACACGCACATACACGCACACGCACACACACGCACATACACACACGCACACACATACATGCACACACACACACACACACACACACACACACACACACTAACAAAGATAGGAAGTTTCACATACCACATGAATTAAGGCATGGTGCAGGGAGCAGAGGTGGACCGAACATGGACTAGGCCACGTGCTTAGAGCCACTGATTCCCGCTTACCATGCTTGTGTTTATCATTCCCTTTCCTTTGCTCAATGGCTGCCTCTAATTTATTTGTTAATTTGAAATTTTCTGTACTGTAAATAGGAGATTTGCCTCATTGCTGTTGGAGAAATTATCACGTGAAGAACAAGTATTTTGACTTGCTGTCCCTGGCTATGCTCTTTTCTGTATTCAGTGTGCAGCCCATCGATGTATAACCAGGAGGGCATCATGAGGACTTTAGTGCAGTTGACACCACTTATTAGTAATGGGCCAGATTCACATTTCTTCTCTTTATCTCTCCTACAAGTACAGAAAGGCTAATTAAGTAAAAATTATTTTGAGAGAAAATTACTGTAAAATAGGAGTCCTACCCACCTATTGTCATCAGCTGATGAAAATTCAGAAAGGTTTGTGGACAAATTAGTAGCATAAAATTTCATAACTCTAAATTCTCTATTTAAATAAAAGGAAGCACTATCATTTTTGGTGAAAAAAATGCTATAATTAGTAAATTTGGGTGAATTTTAAATGGTATCTCTGCTAGAAAAATAACATGCATTTTGATTTATCTATTAATAAATTTTTAATTTTAAAAATAAAAGAACCAAACATATTAACACAGAGAGAGAGACACAAACAAAACAACATAAAAATAAAAACAATACAGACTTTCAGACAAGGTGATAGGAAATTAACGTTTCTTGTATTACATATTGTTATCTTCAAATTGGTTACTCAGTTAAATAGGGGCATTTAAGATTGATCAAATAATTAAACATTTTTTTCCTTTCAATAAGCAATACAAATCAATATTACAATCATCTTAGCTATCTTGTGTATACATATACACATATTTTTCCTTCTTTCTTTTCTCTTTTCCATCATCCCAGTCATTCTATCCTTTTAAGCAGTTCTTTACCTTTTGCAATATCTATTGTACTTTTTAGATTTGATTTACTCTTTCAGATCCTTACACTAGGGAGACAATATGATGTTTACACGTGTGAGTCTGATTTATTTCACTTATGAGTATGGTCTCTAGTTGCATCTGTTTACCTACAAAAGTCTCGAGTTTATCTTTCTTTATAGCTGAGTAATATTCCATTATATAAAACTACCACATATCTTTTAGCCATTCCACAGTGGATGGGCATTTCTGTTGTTGCCGCGATTTAGCTACTACAAACTGTGCTCCTATAAACATGGATGCACATATATCACTGTGATATGATATTTTAATTCTTCTGGAAACATACCCAAAAGAGAAACATCTGGGCTGAATGGGACCTCTAATCCTAGTTTTTTGAGGATTCTTCACATTGATTTCCACAGTGATTGCACCAGTCTACATTCCCAGAAACAGTGGGGAAGAGTTCCTTTTCCCTCCAGCCCTTCCAGTATTTGTTATTGGTTGATTTTCTGATGACAGACATTCTTTCTGGGGTGAGTGGAATCTCAGTGTTGTTTTAATTTGCATTTCTCGAATGACAAATGATGTTGAACATTTTTTCATGTATTTATTTGCCACTTGTATTTCTTTATCTGAGAAGTATGTGTTCATCTCAGATGCCCATTTTTGTATTAGGTCTGAATTTGTGGGGCCTGAGATTTTTAATTCTTTATATGTTCTAGATAGAAGTCCTTTGTGCGAGGAAATAATGGCTATTTTATTTTACAATTTATGGGTTGCTTGGTACTCTGCTTGTGATTTCTTCTAATTTGCAAAAACTTTTGGAGAAGATGAGATTCCAGCTGTTGATTCTTAGCAGAATTTCCCATGCAGTTTGGTTTTCGTTCATGAAATCTCAGGCTACCACTATGTCTTCAAGATTTTTACCTACTTTCCCTTCCAGTAGATTGAGTGTTTCTATTTTAATATTTAGATCTTTAAGCCATTTGAACTTTAGTTTGGTTCATGATGATAGACATGGGTCTAGTTTCAGTCTTTGACATGTGGTGAGCCAGTTTTTCCAGTGCCATTTATTCAAGAGGCTGTCTTTCTTCCAGTGATTTTGACTGGGCTCTTTCTCAAAGATAAGATGGTAGATTGTGTTTGTGGTGGTGACTGAATCATCCAGTCTATTCCATTGATCCTAAGGTCTGTTTCTTGCCAATACCATGCTGATTTAATTACAGTAGACTTGTTGTATAATTTCAAGTCAGGGATTGTGATGCCATCTGCCTTACCTTTGTTGACAAGGATTGCTTTTCTAATGAATTTTAGGAATGTGTTCTCTAGATCTATGAGGTATCCTAATGGTATTTTAATTGGGATTACTTTAAATCTGTACAAGAATTTTGGGAGTATGGCCATTTTCACAATGCTGGTTCTTCCTATCCATAAGCAAGGAATATCTTTCAATTTTTTGAAGTCTTCTTCAATTTCTTTTCAGAGAACTGTAGTTTTCACTGTAGAGATCTTTTGCTTCTTTTGTTAGATTGATTCCTAAGCATTTCATTTTTTGGATGCTATTGTAAAAAGTATAGCTTCCTTAATTTCTCTCTCAGGGTGATTGTTGTTTACGTATAGGAATACTATTGATTTTCGAGTGTTGACTTTGTATCCAGGTATGCTATTGAATTTGTTGATTAATTCTAAGAGTTTTCTGGTGGATTTTTAGAGTCCTCCACATAGACTATCATGTCACCTGCAAATAATGATAATTTCACTTCTTCCTTTCCAATCTTATTTCTTTTATTTCTCTCTCTTTTTTATTTTAAGAATAAAGGAAGAAAACATATTAACAACCAGACATCCATTTACAAAGCATAAGAACAATACAAGCAATACAGAGTTACAGACAAAGTGGTAGGAAATTAATAATGGTTGTTATATTATGTATTGATATCTTCAAAGTAGTAATAATTAACTGTTTCTTTTAGGAAAACAATAGGAGACAGTAGTACAACAGTTAGCTGTCCTGTATATACATACACACATAATTTGCCCTTCTTTCCTTTCTACTTTCCCACCCCCCAGTTACCCATTACTTTTGAGCATTTTCCTTTCATTACACAATGTCTATCATACCTCCTAGTTTTATTCACTCTTTCAGGTTCTTACACTAGTGAGACAATACATTGCTTACACATGCAGGTCTGACTTATTTCACTTATGAATGTGGTCTGTAGTTGTGACCATTTACCCATAAAAGCCTCGAGTTTTTCTTTCTTTATAGCTGAGTAATACTCCATTATATACAAGTACCACAGTTTTTTTTATCTAGTCCTCCGTGGATGGACATTTGGGTTGCTTCAACAACTTGGCAATTACAAATTGTGCTGCTATGAACATGGGTGCACATATATCGCTGTGATACAATGTTTTCAGATCTTCTGGGAAAATGCCCAGAAGGGGAATAGCAGGGTTGAATCGTACCTCTAGACCTAGTTTGCTGAGGAATCTCCAAACTGATTTGCACAGTGGTGTCACCAGTCTGCATTCCCAGCAGCAGTGGAGAAGAGTTCCAAATTGTCTAATTGCTCTGGGTAGTATTTCTAGAACTCTGGTGAACAGGAGTGGTGACAGTGGACTTTATTGTCTTGTTCCTGATTTTAAAGTGAAAGCTTTTAGTTTTTGTCCATTTAATATGATGTTGGCTGTTGGTTTGTCATACATCGCTTTGATCAGATTGAGGTAAAAACCATCTATTCTGATTTTCTGTAGTGTTTTTATCATGAATGAGTGTTGGACTTTGTCAAAAACATTTTCTACATCTATTGAAATGATCGTAAGGTTTTCGTCTTTGGCTCTATTGATATGGTGTACTACATTTACTGATTTGTATATATTGAAACATCCCTGCATCCCTGGGATGAATCCCCCTTGGTCACGTTGCATAATATTCTTGATGATTTGCTGCATTCCACTTGCTAGCATTTTATTGAGTATCTTTGTATATATGTTCATTAAGGAGATTGGCCTGTAGGTCTCTTTTTTGGTTGGGTCTTTCTCTGGTTTTGGTATCAGTGTAATACTTGCCTCCAGAAATGAGTTAGGGACAATTGATTCCTTTTCAAATTCATTGAAGAATTTGAGGAGTGTTGGCATTAATTCATCCCTGAATCTCTTGTAGAATTCAGCTGTGAATCCATCAGGACTTGGGCCTTCTTTTGTTGGGAAGTTTTTAATAATATTTTCAATCTCATTAATTGGTATTGGATTATTCAGGATTTTTATATCTTCTTGATTCAACTTTGGTAATTCAAAGATATCTAGGAACCTATCCTTTTCTTCGGTGTTTTCCATACTCTGGGAATAAAGATTTTCAAAATAGGTAGTGGTAATCTTCTGAATTTCTATAGGATCCATAGTGATTTCTCTCTTTTCATTCCATAGTACATTAATTTCACATTTTTCTTTCCTTTTTTTGATAAGATTGGATAGGAGTTTATCAATTTTATTTATTCTTTCAAAGAGCCAACTTTTGATTCATTAAATCTTTGTACACTTTTGTCTCAATTGTGTTAATTTCTGCCCTGATCTTTATAATTTTTTTCCCTTTTTTAGGCTTTGGGCTTGACTTAATTCCTTTTCTAAAATTTTGAGGTGCAGCATTAGGCTATATATTTGTTCTCATTTTGCTTTCCTGATGTGTGTGCTCACTTCTATAAACTTCCTTTTGAGGAGTGCTTTCAGTGCATCCCACAGATTCCAGTAAGTTTTATTTATATGTTCATTTTTATAGATACTGTTTAATTTATTCTTTAATTTCATCTATAACCCATTGGTTGTTCTGGAACTTGGCATTTAATTTTCATGTGTTTATGGAGTTTCTGTGGTTCCTTTAGTCATTAATTTCCAATTTCATTTCACTATGATTAGATTGTGTGCGTGGGATTATTTCAATTCTTTTGCGTTTAGTTAAGCATGTTCTATGGGTTAGAATGTGGTGTATTTTAGAGAAAGTTCCACATGCAGCTGAGAAGAATGTGTCTTCTGATATTATGGGGTGGAACGCTATGTAAACATCTACTAAATCCATTTGTTCCCAAGTTTTGTTCAGTTCTGTTATTTCTTTGCTGATTTTTTGTTTAGTTGACCTATTTCTTTGTGTCAATGGGGATTTTAGGTCCCCCATTAGAATTGTTTCATTAGTTATTTGGTTTTTTATGTCTATTAAGGTTTGTCTTGGGTGCTCCTGTATTTGATCCATACATATATATAATTGTTATTTCTTCCTTTTAAAGTGTTCCCCTGACAAGTATGTACTGACCTTCTTTTTCTGTTTTGATCATTCTTCGTTTGAAGTTCACATTGCCTCAAACAGAATAGGTACCCTGGCTTTTTTTCTGGGTTCCTGTTGCACAGAGAATTGTTTTCCATACTTTGACTTTCAGTCTATGAATTTCCTTTTGAGTTCAATGTGTTTCTTGTATACAGTATATTGCTGGATTTTTTTTCTTGATCCACTCTGCCAGTTTGCTTCTTTTGATTGATGAACTGAGGCCTTTTACATTAATGCTTATAACAGATATGTGTTGACTTATATTTGTCATATTATTTACCTGTTGGTTTCCTAATTTTTGTCTCTGTTCAATTGCTTGCTGTACTTTGTGGTTCCTATTGTTCTTGAAATTTTGGTCATTTTTATCTCTTTCTATAGTGTCTTTTACTGTTCTTTGTAGGGTTGGTTTGGCACCCATGAAGTTTTTCAGTTGTTCTTTATCATGATAATATTTTATTTCTCCATTAAGTTTGAAGGATAGTTTTTCAGGATACGTCAATCTGGGCTGGAAGTTGTTTCATTTTAGGTTCTAGAATACTTCAGTCCAAGCTGTTCTTGATTTGATGATTTGTGCTGAGAAATCTACTGTGATTCTCACGGGTTTTCCATTCTAGAGGATCTGTTTCTTTTCTTTAATGGCTTTTAATATTCTGTTCTTTTGCCAGATTTCTTGGATCTTGATTACTATACATCTGGGTTTAGTTTTATTTTGCTTATGGCTAGTTGGAGTTCAATATCCCTCACTTACTTGTATGTCAGATTCTTTTTTCCATGCTTGGGAAATTTCCTGCTGTTATTTCTGCAGATATTCTTTTCATGTCTTTTGTGTTGCCTCCTGCTGTTTTGTTTACATCTGTTAGTCTTACATTGTTTTTCTTTCCATCATCCTGCAGATTTTCAATTGATATTTCCTGGTTCCTCATTTTTAAGAGATCTTTGCTTTCACGATCAGTAGCTATCATGCTGTCTTCAAGATCTGAAAGTCAGTCTTCAGCTATGTTCAAGCAGTTTTGGCAGTTTTCAATGGAAGTTTTGATCTCCAGCATATAACTTTTAATCTGTTTTGTGAATTCTAGTTCTTTCCTAGATTGTTCATTCAGTGTTTCCATGATTTGCCAATGCTCCTTTATTTTTTATATACGTCTTCTTTAGGTGTGCTGTGCAATTTTTTCATTATTGTCATCGTTTTTTTGCCTGAGTGATTATTTCTGAACTGATTTCTTCTATGGTCTGATGGAGCTGTTTTGTTAATTTATTTGAGATCATCTCAGATATTTCAGGTGTGTCACTTCCAAATTCTCCTATGTTGATGTCTCCTGGGTTTTTTCTGGGTGAGGTGGAGTTCTGAGATTGCATTTTCCTCCTTCGTCTTGTCATTTTAAATGTGACAGTTGGAGTGCTGGGGTTTACCCTTGCCAGGCACCTCACTGCAGGTCCCTAGCATCCATAGTTTTCTTGGGCATCAGACTTGCCCCAGAATAGCAGCCAGAGGCAGACTGTCCAGTCTGGGGTCCCCAGGCAGTTGACAGATTACACCCATCTCTCCCAGGGCTCAGACATGATCCAGGATGATGGTGGAACAACAAATTTTTTTATGAGGATTTGATAATATAGTCCTTTCAAACCATTATAGACCAAGTTGGGATCATTCACCTGCCAAATTTTTACCTTGGTTTCCCAAATACCAGAAGTAGGTTGGAACTGTGACCTTTTCAATTTCAAATGTATTTCACTAATGTTGACTTCAGCACAGATCAGTTTTATATAGTTAGTGTATTGATTAAAATCAAGATAGAAGAATTTCAAATTGGCTTTCATTGAACAAGTTTGCTTGTATCCATGGAAATTTTCTCTATCAAAAATTTCATTTATTTTCTTATTTAACTTACACAGTTCCAATACCTTAACTTTATACTAAATGCCCATCATGTTCTTATTAAGCAGATCCATTGTACTAATAATAGAGCATGCTCATCTCAAATGTAGGTATTACAATATTTCCCACAGATTAAATGATAGTCAGATAACCTTAAAATAACCCTAGTTATACATTTTTTTCTTTACTCCAACACCAAAATATACAAAATGAGGCACTTAAGCACACACATTTCTGCATGGAGTACTTAATTAGAAGTGCTAAGTGAATGATAAATGCAATTGAACTAAGGTAAATACACTCTGTTGACATATTTCCTCTTGATTTCCCTTTAAGTCATAGGAGAGATGCTCGGACATTAGAATGACACATAAGGCCAGAGTGCAGTCTGAGACAGGGATATGTTTAGTAATTAGATATGCTAGGTGAATCAGAGACAAGTTTGTTTCTTAGAACACTAGCTGCATGGCTTGATGCGTCTAGTTTTAAATCACATCTTTGTTTTTAGTAGTTTTGTTATGAGCAAAATTCACTAAGTCTTCGGCTTACTAAGCTTTGTTTTTTATGATATAAGATAATTTTTAACTTTGGCCAGGTTTATAGCAGAGCAGACATCATGTGCCTTGTTCACTGAGTGCTATACTATGTGATATGGAGCTAACTGCAGTACCTGCTTCAATGACTGCAACAACCCACGTAAGGGCAGAGCAGAAGTGTCTTCACTTCTCATGCCTGGCCAGCTGGTGGGATGACCCATTGAGGCCTACCCAAACGAAGTATCACAGTCCTTTATTTCTTGAAAGAAAGAGAAACTAATCACTAATGGATTTCATTCTAAAGGTGTTTAATAGAGCTTAGTATCTTATGTAAGAGCAGAAATTTAAGTCTTCTAAGAGTTTTAAAGAACATTTCACTAATTTATCATTCATTCATGCAAGGAACACTTATACGAAACCATAATATTAAAGAATAACATACGGAAATCTGACCTCATTTCACTACTATTGTTCCTATCACCTACAATATGAGCTTTAATTAAGTACTTCTACACTCAGTTTTAAGAGTAATCCTTTAGTTTATTTAAAAACTGTATTTTCACATAGTTGTTTCGAAGGACCTGGGTATACTGGTGTATGATAGAAAGAATGAGAGAAAGGGAGAAAGAAGAGTGAGGAAATTTGTGAAAATAAATAGCTGAAAATAGGATCCAGGGGGAAATAATGCCAAAAAAGGTTTATTGGCTGTAGTTAGAAAAGTCTGGAGTCTAGAAAGTAGTGTGAGGAGTTAAGTAGTGGTAAGAAGAGTTTAATTTTAGAAAAAGAGCAGAAATGGAACAGAATAAAAGAAATGGCAGAATGAGGGCAAGAGGAGGCAAAGACCATTCTATCAAGCATTGATAAGAATTCTTTAAATGAAAAGTGTGACCTAGAATGAATTGGTATTTTTAGTTTAACGGTTACCTGAGAAGAAGGCAGCTGACAGTTGTTGAATAAAGGTCGCTCAATATTTAATTTTAGAATGTTTAAAAAAATCTCTTCGAGTCTAGACTTTTTAAGAAATCTAATTTTGGTAAGAGTATGATACATATTTAAATTACAGAACCATTTCATGAATCAACTGTGCCAACTGAGGTAAATATTCAACATTCTATGCTAAGTATCTCTTAACCCAATCCTGTTTGGAGACACATCCTCTCGCAAAAATATTCAAAATGCCTATTTTTCTTGGATAATTTATATTCAAGCATTTTTAGAGGTCATGGAAAGCAGTTTGTGGATGTAAATGAGGAGACAATAACTATAAATCCCAAATCTCACTGCTAGTCTTTTCCCATCTGGTCTTGTAGGATGTCAAATATTTATGAGAGCTGTAGAGGGTGTCTTTCATGTACACAGAAGTGGAAGATATCCTAGAGGGTGAACTGTTTCTTTATGGCTTCTCTCTAGTGACTACTGGGGGTTGCCTTTTTATCTTGTCACCTTCATCTGTTGTTATGCCACATAGTATGGAAGTTTCCATGTGCAATAGTTTGACTGTGTTCCATTGTAGGGCAAGAAAATATTCTTTTCTCATATGATATTTTATATCACAGGGTTAATCAAGAAACACTAATTTTTCCACAACAATTACCTCAAGGTTTGTCTTAGTTTCTTATTGCTGAGACAAAATAATCAACACTCACAAATTAAAAGAAAAGAAGGTTTATTTTGGCTCACAGTTTGTAAAAGTTTAAGCCCATAATTGGGTGGCTTCCAGTTATGGTGGATTGGCAGGGGGACATTAAATGAGACAAACCATTCATGGCATGGTGGGCAGAAGGCAGTGAGGAGCAATCAACCTGTATTCTGACCCTTTATATTCCACTCAGGCTATAGGCGTGTTGGTTGGTGCCAGTAACACTCAGGGAGGGGTTTCCACTATCCACGCCAAGAAGTATGCTAAACCAGTTTAGTTATTACATACCCTTAAACCCAGTATCACATACCTTAATCCAGCACTACACCACCATGATCAGCCACACCTCAAAAGTCCCACTTATGAGCACATACAGCTTTGGGGACATCTAGATACAAGTCATGATAACATTGTTTTGATTTTTGTTTGCATTCTATTTCTACTTTTCCAGACACATTGCACTGAGTTTTGCCATGTGCGCAATTGATATTGGAATAAGAGGCAGATCTTTCCAAGAACCATCAGACTCCTTTATTTCATCCCAATGACAGATCTTTATTCTTTGGTCAAGTTACAGATATGTTCCTCCTTTCCTTGGGTTAAATTTATTCTCAAGGGGTCCAATGATATAACAGGAAAATTCACTTTTGTTCAATTCACTCAGCCAGTTTGCTGCCAAATCCAGCAGAAGTTCAGGCTGAGCTCTCTGCTTTCAGAATAAGGGCGGTGATGAGGAGGACGGTGTTGATAATGAGCACTTCATCTATGTCAACAGCGGTGCAAAAGGATTTTCAAACGTAAAAATTTTATCAGTAGAAAAATCTTTTATGTCATATACAGAAAATAACATTTATTTCTTCTTATCTGAAACCTTTTAACTAGTTTATCATCCTCTACATAAATGTAAACTTTTCATGACCTCATATTCTTTGCTAAACTGGGCATTCATGTTTTGCACTGTATTGTTCAGCTCATCTAGTTTTGTTAGTTTTTCATGTGTGTGTGTGTGTGTGTGTGTGTGTATGCATGTGTGTGTATTTCTGTGTGTCTGCTTAGATTTGCCAGCATTTATAGTAGAAAGACTTTATATCTAGTATGAAGATTTCTTTAGTTCAGGTCTACTTTTCATTGATGTCCCTTGGATGTAACTAACTACAGGTCTTTGTCTCTATTCCAAGATTCAACAATTTCAACTAATTTTAGAGGGAAAGATGCAGTGTTATTGGTTCAGCATTCAGTTCTCTAGGAACAGACTGCACTAATGTTAATGACACAATAGTAACCTGGATATTGACATACAGAGAAAATCTATTCATAGTAACAACTCTGTCTCTCTGGTAAGAGTTCATAAATCAGCAAAATAACATCAGGTGTAGTCAGGCTATTGAAGTACTATGAAAACTAATAATATACTACACTTAACTGGAAATAATAACTACCCATAGGAAAAAGATCTACAATTATTGTATAAACACTAAGGCACACCAAATATTGACATGCAGTTAATAACTACTAATTGAAAAATCTGTATTTACATAAAAATCAAAAGTAGTAGCATTGAGTTTACAATCTAAATAGTAATACACTCTAATGGTTATACTAGTAAAGTTAGAAAGGATGAAGAATGTGTGAACTAAAGAATAAAAGCTTGAAAAAGTAATTGATTAAAAATGAGGAGGAGAAAAATTTGAGATAAACGTCCCTATAAGATATGAAATGACATGAATAGGACTAGGTAAAAGTAATTGAAAAGAACAAACAAAAAATAAAAAAGAAAAAGAAAAAAATTTAATTAAAAAAATTTACCCTTCCAAAAAACAAAAGAGAAAATTTAAAAAAGTTTGGAAAAACAATTTTCTCTGCATATTTGAATAGGTAGTTTCTTTTCAGGATCCACAGTCTGGGGATCCAGTAAATCTTGTTTTTCTTTCTTTCTTTTTTTTTTTTTTTTGTCTTTTTTTGAGACAAGGTCTTACTATGTAATTCAGGCTGGCCTTCAGCTCACTTTGTCACTCAGGCTGGTCTTGAACTCCCAACAATCCTCTTGCCTCAGCCTCCTGAGTGCTGGAATTACAGATTGGTTTTTTCTCCTTAACTTGATGATTTGTGCATTCATGAGGTGATGCTGTATCCTGAAGCCCCTCTGCCCGTTTACCCGAGGCTGTGGCAACCGTCCAACCTGAGGCGTATTCGTTCTCATGTTGACAAAAGGGGAAAGCAGTAAGACCTCTGATCGGTGCTGGACATAGGCGGCAAGGTAAGGGATCAAGCAGACAGCTAGATACAGTGTTACCACTTTTATAGCCAGCTGTTTTGGCAAGATACACAGTGGGTCTGGGTCTGGCTTCTAACCTCCTCAGGTCCGTGTCTAGCTCTTTCCCTGTCTCTAGTTGTGCCCCCCGTCTTTCTATCACGGACTCACCATGGGAAGGGAACTCGGAATCCTGCAGTGAAACTGTCCTGCTGTTCTCAGCAGCTCAGCTTTGAATAACTCGCCCCTTTCCTAAACGACACCTGGTTAAGTGCTCTGGCGATATGGCAAGTGCTGCACTGGATCACTTCCCAACTGCAGCCCACACTGTGGAAAAAACCAACCTCAGGATAGAGTCCCATGTTATTTTTGCAGTTTACAATAGTTATTTTTTCTTAGGACTAGCAATGCTGACCTGGCCTGTTGTTTCTGTGTGGAGCTTCCACCCTAGAGGCTTACCCTGTTTCTGCGGGGACAGGTTCCCCTCTTGGGGGTGGGAATGAGCTCCCAGATGCCTTTGCTTTTTTCTAACATTGTGCTCCATTTCTCCACCTTTTGTGTAGGCTTTTGTTTTCCCTGTCATTTTTTCCCCAATTCCTAGAAATCTCCTTTTTTTTTTTTCCAACCATGTTATATTCCATGTATGTGGATTCCAGGGCCTAGATTTTGCAGTTGATTGCTGATGCACTATTTTGGCCCAGAAGTGGTTTTATGTCCATGAATCAAATACTGGATTATCTTTCAAGTTGTCTTTTCTATATCATTTTTATCTGGCTGTGTTTCCATATTTACAGTAAATCTTTCTACCATTATAAAAATGTTCCCAAGACTTCTACTGGAAGTAAACTAGAGCCTGACTACAGCTAGTTCTATGTTATTAAAACTTAAACACATTGACTTTTATTGTCCTTTTTATATTTGTGTCATCTTGTCTTTCAGGGACTGCCTGTCTTAGCTACATTTTCTTGTTGCTGAGACAAAATACCCAACGCCCAAAATGAAGGAAAGAAAGGTTTATTTAGCTTACAGTTTGTGGAGGTTTCAGTCCATACTTGTCTGGTTCTGAGGCAGAGTGGCACATGGCAGAGGGCAAACTGTTCAGGGCAGCAGAGCACAGCAAAAACAACCAGCAAAAGGGGAGGAATGGCTGCAAGCAACCTCTTTTCTTCCTTTATGCTGTAAATAGTCTATGCCTACCCAGGGGACGTGTAGCTCTCACAACCTCCATGCCCTCCTCTTCCACAGGTTCAGGATGAATACAAATAATCATGCCAGCTCCCTTCTGAGTTACATAGTTAACCTTTTAAACTTCCCAAATTAACATAACAAACAACATCCCAGAAGGGTAAGGGCATGTCCTTTTTACCCCAAGGTTTACAACTGCTGATTTACTTAGCCAAACCTCTAGACTCCCCAAGTTGACACAATGTATCAACCATAACACTGCCTCAAATTTATTTTCTTTAAAAATCTCTAGGTTGCCCTTTATTCATAGGCTGTTATGGCTATATTACAATTTCACTACATCGAAATTGTTTCATGAACACTGGACTTCTTTAGTTTGACTTTCTACATATGATGGCCCTACTTACTTTTGAGAATGGAAGATGAGTAGATATTTCAGCTGCTTCCATAGCTGTTGTGGAAAGTGAGTATGACTTAAAGTGTGGAAATTTTGTCTTCTTACTGAGGAATTACCTCTTGAAAAACACAAAATTCAAGCTCAGTTAAACATTGTGGCAGATAAGAGTCTAGAAATGGAAGTAGAAGGGGCTGTCTCATGTGCTCGAGTCCAGTGGCAAATTACAGTCAAAGGTTTATGGTTTTAGAGGCAAGAGCAGCCCACAAATGAGTAGTCAAGAGAGTGTAAGAGGAACGCTTGTAAACAGGTTGTTTTTCCTCAGTTAGATTTAGCTGGTCTTTTATTCCTGTCTGTTTTCAAAGTTGGGACTAGCTTAACCATGTGACTTACCCTTTTTTTCAAATTAGCTTCCTTTTCTACTTAAGTTCAATAAGATTATTTGACATTCTTTGCAACAAGTAAATTGATTTGATATCAGAAGTCAGATTTAGGAAATAATCTATTAGAAGTGGAGGTAAGGGAGATTCAGGATTTCTGTACTGCCCTATTTTGAGCATGAATCAAGTAAAATTTTGTTAGAACAGAGGCAACTAGGTTTGACACCCCATTTTATGTAGTGATGAACTATCTAATTGATTTGTTAACTCAACTTAGCTGAAATGAAATGCCTGATGAAGTTAATACTTTTAGAGTAGATTTTAGAACAGCATGCCAGCACAAAAAATTCAAAAATGAGGGTATAGAAAACTTACCATTATGTCAAGAGAATGATGTTATTTGTTTAGCTGGTTGATTATAGTTTCGATTTCAAGAGGTCATCTTAACTAAAGTACATGTCAGAAATTAGCAATGACTGTGAGATTTTCCGTTCCTCATAATTCTTTCTTTGTTAATCTATATTCTCAAGGTCCACTTAGAGAAAGTCTCATTCATTATGCTTCAGATATTTGAATTCTAGATTGAAGTTGGAAAATTGACATTAAAATAGATTAGCATTTGAAAATATGTATTCTTAATGAACATTTCAGAGAATTCTTGTCATGTGGTCAGAGAATCAAACTCTGTGATACTAAAGTATATAGAAGCATGAATTAAAACTTTTGTGACAGAAGTGCTTAGGAAATGTGTTTTACTGCCAGGCACGGTGGCACAAGCTTGTAAATCCTAGCACTTGGGAGGCTGAGGCAGGAGGATCGTTGAAGTCTGAGACAAGCCTGGACTACAAAGTGAGCTCAATGTCAACCTGAACTGCAGAGTGAGACCCTATCTCAAAAATACAAAAAAACAAAAAAAACAAAACAAAACAAAAAAAACCCCACAAGAAAATCTGTTTTACTGATGTTCAACCTTTATATCTTCTAACATAGTGGTTTAAAGATATCACTATTTATTTTGAGAACTACATGGATGCAGGAACTTTAAGATTCATTGAAACTGACTTAGTGACTTTTCTCTGTGAGTGAAAATTCTGTTTAGAAGTGTTTAAGATCTGGTTTTATTAGAAATGATATGATCTGTGGTTTCAGAAATAAAGAGATCCGTATAATTAAAAAAGGTAAAGTAGAACATTGAACTAAGTAAATGCTAGGATTTGCATAGCACCAGAGGAGCATCATCCAGAGACCATTGATTGTGATTTATTTTTAGGCTCTCATGAATTGCAACAGTTAAAAAAGAACAAACATAACTACTGAAACTACATAAATGTAACTGTGGCCCAGAAACAAAATCAGGCTAGTGTGACTAACTATAATAAAGGATTACTTTGTACCTAAATCTTAGTGTGAAATTACCTTCAAAAATGGTAAGGCTATGCAATATTAAATTAGGTAATAGTAGTAGCATCACGAATATGTTCAGTGAGCCATTTCTCATGGTCCACTACAGACAGAACTGTTACCATTTATGTGCTCTGGAGAAAATGTGAAACACCAACATTTCAAAACTTCTGGTTCGTTTCTTATACCATAGAACCCAGGAATGTTAGTATGAAATTTTGTTGTAAATTTATTTTATTTTATTTTTTCTTTTGTTTTGTTTTTTGTTTTTTGTTTTTTGTTTTTTGTTTGGTGGTACTGGGGATTGAACTCAGGACCCTGCGCTTGCTAGGCAGGTGCTTATTCCACTGAGCTATATCCCCAGCCCCTGTTGTAAATTTATGAAAGAAATTTCCAAACATATAATTTAAATGGTTGTTTGGACCACCATGATCGTGTTTGTTACCCAAATTCCAACACAAGAATCTTTACTTGTAACATAGATTGAGTAAGTTGGAAGACTACAGAGAATATAATTAACTATGGAATTGGAGGACAGAAGTGGTGAGAGCTTCCTTTATATTTTTAAATTTTTTACTGTTTTGTAATATGTATATTGGCACTCTGTTACATTGCATGACATTGTGCTTTAACATTTCTAATATCAACTTTGTACAACTCCCAGATAATTGTTATGGTTTGTGTCTAAATGTCGCCCCAAAGTCTCATGCAGTCATGAGGTGGCTACTAGAGTTCATGATTGCTTCCTGGTCACTGATGGGATTATGGGTGTGAGTGCTACACCCACAGTTATGGGTATCCTGCATACAATATAAGGAAGGCAAAGAGGTTTGCTCTCTGCTGCTTCCCCATTGTGTTCTTGCTGCCTTTGCTGTTTTCTGCTGCCATGAACTGTTGCCCTCTGCCATGTGCCACTCTGCCTTGGAGCCAGCCAAGTATGGACTGAAGCCTCCACAAACTGTGTGTTAAATAAACATTTCCTTCTGTGATTCTTGGGGTCAGGTATTTTGTCTTAGCAATGAGAGAAAAGAAACTAAAACAGAATTTGGTACCAGGAGTGGGGTCATTGCTGTGACAACACCTGACTATGTGGTTCAAGAAGTTTTGGAATAATTTGTAGAAAGAGTTTGGGAAGAGTTTTTAGATGTCACTTGAAAGAATAGCACTGGAGCACATTAGGCTGTTGTGTATGTGACATTTTTCATCAGAGGTCAGAAGATCAGAAGGCTAATAGAAATCCTAGCAGTAAAGAATAGGCTTAGGAGGTTTCTTCTGGGAAGAAGGACTACACTGGGTACTGGACTACAAATGATGCATGTTATGGCTGGGCAAAAAGTTTGGCAGACATTTTTTCATGTTCAGATATTTTGCCTGAGACTAAGACTAAGGGTGTCAGACTAAATAATATTGCAGAAGAAATTTCAAGGCAGTCAAATGTTTGGTGGCATGGCTATTGATGGTGGCTTTTAGCTAGATTTGTGTTATGAATCAAGATCAAAAAGCCCAGTAGAATGATTTGAAATATTGTTAGTTTGGCCAGAAAGAAAGTTCCAGTAAAGCTGTGCACTGCAAAGATAGAACTGAGATCTTGACTGTGAGGAGGAATGAGAAAATAGAAAAGATGGCTTGAAAGCACCACAAGAAGCAGCAAATTTCCACCCTTTGCAGTCTCAAAACTGCAAAAGTGAAAGACTTTGCTTTGAGAAGAAAGCCGCAGAGTACCATGTTCTAAAATAGTGGTAGTAGCCACACTACATACCAGAATTGCAGCACTACAGAAAATTTGTACCTCAGAATCAGGGTCCCGGTGCTCA
The DNA here is from genome assembly GCA_004027595.1 of Dinomys branickii. Lineage (NCBI taxonomy): Eukaryota > Metazoa > Chordata > Mammalia > Rodentia > Dinomyidae > Dinomys > Dinomys branickii. The sequence goes on along the minus strand of PVLD010006391.1, from coordinate 71,987 downwards.
GAGACTTAGGCACTCAACTCCTACTGCCAAAAGAAGAAATCCTGGCTGCTGATTTTAGGCACATGTAGAATGCAAGAGTTCGGAGGTTAAAAATGCTGCCACCCAGATTTCAGAAGAAGGCCTGAGAGGGCAGTGTGCGAAGTTGTGAGGGTGAAGCCAAAGGTGCAGCGTAGATTCCAGAAGTTTGTAGGAGCCAGACATGTGGATTGTCTGAGGAAAACTTCAAGGAGTGAGCATATTATGACCGAGAGAGCAGCCACTGGAGCTGCAACCAGCACAAGTGCCATAGGGGATGCGTCACACAAATATTTTGGAGCTCACAGCTCAATACATTGCTCCGGATGTTCCACATGTAAATACAGGACTTCATGTTTGCTTTGCTGGATTTTAGACTTGCTTTGTTTGCAACACTTTGTATCCCCCTGTTTGAACCTTTCAGAATGGTAATGTTTATCTTGTTCCACTGAATGTTGGAACTGTTTACACTTCTTTTGATTTGTACAGTGGTTCACAGGTAAGAGTTTGCCTTTATCTCAGAGGAGACTTGGGACTTGTACTTTTAACTCTTAGAGCTGGACTAAAATACTTCTTGCATAAAGGGATGTACATGAGTCTTTTGGGGACGAGGGGCAGAATTTTAGGGCTTATGTCTAGATGTGTCCCCAAAAGCCTCATGCAGTCAAGGGGTGGGCTTCTAGAGTTTATAATTGATTCTTGGTTCAATGCTGAGATTTGGGGTGTGAGTGCTACACACATCCTGGGGCAGGAAGCTTACACACAACATAAGAGAAGGAAAGAGGCTGCTCTTTCCGCCTGCTCCTCCCTTTTTGCTCTTACTGCTTTTACTGTTTTCTGCCACCATGAACTGTTGCCCTGTCATGTGCCATTCAGCCTCGGAGCCAGCCAAGTATGGACAGAAACTCCACAAAGAATTCCTTTGTCATTTAGAACTAAATAAACATTTCTTTCCTTAATTTTGGCTATTGGGTATTTTGTCTCAGCAATGAGAGAAGATTAACCTCAGCAATAATTATTGCCATTGCTAGATTTTACTAAGATATGACTGTCTTGAAAGAACCCTTAGTTCAGGACTACTTATTCCATGTAATACAGAAATTATGTAGGATCCTGCTCCAAAAATTATGCTGAAATGGAGAAAGTAATGAGACTTGAGAGAGCAATTTATGTTTTTGTTGTAATTTAGGCTTTGGTGTTGAAAAAATGAAATGGTGTAGATTGTACCGGATATCAAGAGAAAGATGAATTTGTTTAACAGAGAAAGCATATTGCTGACTCAGTAAGGTGTCTGCCTCAGAGATGACCACAGGCAAAACATCTGTAAATGAGTAGATAGAATATGTACTTTTTTCTGTAAGCTTTTTCTTATCTTTGCCTGTTAGTTAAAATAGTTTTTTAATGTGGTTTCTCTCTCTTAATTCTCCCCCACACAACCCAGTAAGTTACTACAGTAGGTACTATTTTTTCTTTAAAAACTTTTGGAATGAATTAGTGATCTAGTAATAGTGAAAAGCTATTCCAGGGATTGTTTTCATTGAGATTTGGAGTAAAGCATTAGGACAGATATCAGAATCTAGTATAAGAGCTTAGTTTGATCTATTGTGTAGTCATTTTAAGATTCCTTTTTTTGTTATACTCACATCCTCCCAAATCATTTCTTACCCACGCAGTAACAGAAAGGGAGGACCATATTTTCTTAAATGGGGCAGAGCCTTAAAATGTTTGCACATCACTTCTCCCTCTTAAGACAGTAGAACAATAGCGGGGGCACAAAAACATTCCTTCATCATTTAGGGTTCAACTAGAGAATTAAAAGCACTAAGAGAGTCACATTAAGAAACTTATTGTAGGGAATTCGCTTACAAGGCTTGCAAAGCAAGTCTGAAACTTTTAGAGCCAACTGTCAGTAAAAGACAAGTTGAATCTATCTACAAACAGAACTTTTCCCTCATGGAAGCCTTGGTTCTGGATTTAGGACTTTCTGTTGATTCATTAAGGTATCACATGATTGTCTAGGATCATGGGTTACTTAAAGATAATTGTTCATGGGTTTTAATCGCATCTACAGCTACCTTCAGAGTAACACCTAGATTATTGTTCAGCTGAATACTGAAACTATGATTTAGTGAAATATTCTCGCTCCCCTAGTTGAAGCACGGAAGCAACAATCATGGTTACTCCGTATTTCCTTTGGTGATGGTTTCCATAACCAGCATGCTTTGAAAAATTTTGGGAGACCAGATTAAAAATGTGGTTTTCCCATGTTATGGTTTGCCTTTGGGAATAAGAAAATATCTGTAGTTTGTAATATTTCAATCAAAACATGCAATTACATTTTAAATTAAATAAAAAATATCTGGCATAAAATAGGAAATCTACAAAGGTTTAAATAATGGCCATGAGCAATTTCTCACATCGAAGAATGAAATCATTTTATGTCTCTAGTTTATATAACTCTCTATAACTTGGTATGTGTAAAGCAATTCCCATTCAGAAATTCATTTGAATTTATAAAGTGGTTGATTCAAGGCTTCTCAGTTTTCCTTGTCTATTACTCTAAATATAAAGAAACCCAAGTACTTCCATGAAAAACCATGGTTTTTTGCATTACAAGTTTTATTTTGTGTAACTTGCCACATAAAGACATTCTATTAACTAATAAAGATTTCTTAGCTTTAATTTCTTTGCAAACTAAGTAATAATGATTTTAATTGAAAGTGACTTCTATTCTGCTCCTCTGTAGGTTTCAAAAGTGTGTCGGTGGAATATGGCAACACCAAAGTGTTCAGTTTGTGCCAAGCTAGTGAACTTTGGAGTTTTAACTTATTTCATATTTTTAAATTTTAGTTTATTTAAGTTTTTTGGTACAATCTTGTATGCATAACGATCAATTCATCATGGAGAACTTGTAGCTGTGCAGGATATATCTTAATCCCTCTTTTCCCCTCCCCATCTCCTCTGTTTAACCCTCCCCCCCTCCCCCCCAGTCACAGGCTCCTTTAAATGCTGATACCTTCAGTGTCTCCTGCTGCCGTGGTTCTTAGGAGCAGGAAGAGATTCTGCTGTTACAACTCTGCTACTTGTTAGAAGGAATATTCTGTCGGCAGAAAGCCGTGGATTACAAGGGACGACAAGAAGAACTTCATAATGTTTTTGGATTCTATCTGCTCTTTTATCTCTAAACAGCATTCGAATTTTCAAACCTATAATCGTCTCTCAGCAGAACTAAGCCCCACTAACTTTTTTTTGGACAAAAATATGAATAAGACCATCATGCCAGTTCTTTCCCCAAACACTTTACTACCATTCCAGGGTTCTCACAACTGAGCCCAAAATCTTCATATAAATTTCAAGATCTGTATGATCTAACTTTTTTCAATATTTAAAGACTTATATCTCCCATATCCTTTGCATTCAAGCTAAATTTGCCTTTTAATTTCAGCAGTGTAGTGTCTTTATAGAAGAAGTTCATATACAAAACAAATAGATAATAAACAGCTGCAGGGTAATATTCTAAAAATACAAACACGCTTCACAAGAATATTGCACCAAATACTTGCTAAGTATGATGATTTATCTTGTTTGCTGGATCTCCAGTGCATAGATGGATTAAATGATTAACCTGTGTTTACGATATACAAATTATCACTCCATAAAGCCTTTCTTCTTTTGTTTAATTCCTCCTTACGTTTAATTTTCCTTCTAGAAGACTGTTTTAATGGGTTGATATGAATTCTTGAATCTACATGTATTTTTTAATCTATTTGAAACTGTCTGTGGAGCTGATTCTCCCCATGTATTTTTAAATGCTATAAGTAAATTGCACTTTAAGGTCATTGTCAGCTTTACTTTGTATACAAGGAAGTGCTCAATAACTTAGTTTAAACCCAGTTCCTCAAACTTTAGGAATGTTACATATTTTAGCTGTTGCAGTCTCAGTGTGCTGACACAGTGAGGATGAGGAAGCTTCTCCATACACTGGCTCTCATTGCCTTTTGCATTCTACAATATACTTTGGGGCCTGAAAATATATTTGTATAATTGTCGTTGATAAGTTTACACCACTTATATACAGTTGTCATAACCCTTCAGTGCGTTCTAAAAACCACTGTTATTTTCAGCCAGGATATTTTAAATTTAATTTTATCTTTTTGATTCATTAATATTTGCACATATATATGAAGTAAAAATTACTGGATCCTGATCATTTCATGGTACTTAACATAGTCATCATTGTAAACTGTTATCATTTGATATTGGTTGAGTACACTAAAAATCTTCTTTTCTTTTTTGAGATCTATTAATGCATTGCCAACATCCTACTATGTCATAGATCACCAGAAATTATTCCTCCTCTTTAACTAGAACATTGTACTTCTTGACCAACTTCTCCCACCCTTTTTCTTACTTACTTTCACCCAGTCTGTTCTACACTTAACTTTTATATTTGTCTAGATTCCATCTATGACTGAGTTCATGTAATGTTTGTCTTTTTACATTTGACATATTTTACTCGGTAGAACATTTTCTATGTTCTCTGTGCTCATACCTGTTGTCACAAATTATAGAATTTTTGCTTTCTTATGGCTAAACAATATTCTACTGAAGGTAAAATATTAGTAGGCATTTCTTATAAGAGACACAAATACTCAAGAGATCCGTGCAAAACTGCTCAAGACTTTTGTCAGAAAAGTGCAAATCAGAACAGTGAGAAACCACCTCACCCCATTTAGCATGACTATTCTCAAAATGACACAAGTAACAAATGCTAGGAGAGCAAGGTCAGGCCTGCGCTTTTGGATCCACAAGTAACTTCTCCCTCTCCTTTCATCTTATTAATTTCTTTGTGTATTCTTCAAAATTTTCCTTAAAGTCTGCTTTCTACAAGAGCTTTGGTGATTGTCAGACCGAGAAATAACTCCTTTATATATCAACGCTACTGTCCTTTTGTCTTTATTTTCCTATTGTAATTAAATATATAGATCTGCTCCTTTTAAACTTTGAATGTAAGTCGTATTGGAGCAGCATGTATGTCTTGTTGCATTTTTACACCTAAAGTTCAGAAGATTTTCTTTTTTTAGTTCTGAGTGCTGCCCATTAAATATACACTGAATGAATTATTGAAGAAAGAGTCGCATGTGGTAGTGCATGTCTGTAATTCCAGGTCTATGGAAGACCGAGATAGGAGGATGGTAGGTCCAAGGTCAGTAATTTAACTCTCAGTACTGCAATTTTCAGCTGTACAAAGGAAAAATTAGGGTGTAACTCGGTATTCCTATTTTAATAATAATACTTAAAAATAATTGAAATACATAAGCCTATAATCACAGCAGGAAGATTAAACAGGAGGCTGAGTCAGAAGAATTGCTGTACATTTGAGGCCAGCCTGGGTTACATAGTGATTCAAGATCTACCTGCACCACTAAATGAGACTCTCTCTCAAGGAATAAAAGGACCTGACTAGAACAGCAAGAAGCAGGACAGGGCAGGCCCTGGGCATGCGGGAGCACACACGCCTTTGGAGGATGGAACAAGAACCCCTGAGACACAGGACAGCCAGTCCTGGGCGCAGGGAATAATCCACAAGACCAATCACATGGAAGTGTTTGAAGCAGCAGAGAGGAGCCTGCAGTTGGGCTCTGGAGAGCTTCACCAACAGAAGATTAGTCCCAGCCCCCACATCCAGAGGCCAAGATTAGCTCCACACCCAGTACAATTCCCATGGAAAATTTGACTTCAGCACACGGCACATTTCCGGTGTCTGACACGGACACTTACAAAACTGTAAGCACCAGAGGTATTTACTACTTCTATTCCCCCTTGCTTGTTTGATTGTCGATCCCTCTCTTGTTCTGTCTTGTACTGCGTTGTTATTACTCTTTTCTTCTCTCCTCTCTCTTAGATCTGCTTTTTTCTCTTTTCTTTTTTCTTCCTTTCTTTTCCATTTTCTTTCTTTCTTCCTTCTTTTTTTTCACTTTTTAGGTTTCTTATCTATCTTTTTCATTTTCTCCTATTGATCTTTCTTTCTGTCTTCAGCAGCTTTTGAATTTAAAATGTCACTTGAGCAAACACTGTCCTTTCCTCGTCTGATCACTATTTCACATTCTACTTCATTCTTTCTCTCCTGTATCCTTCAATTTCCCAAAACTTGGGCGATCATTCTTTGACCTCAAGCCTTGACTCTACCATACTTAAACTCACTTATCAATTTATCCTTTCCCTTAACCGTTGTAACCACCCACACCCTGCAAAAGGGTAAAAATCACTCCAGTAAGGGGAAAACCATGGCATACAAGTACACGGCATATGTTTGATTTTGTTATATAACTTTAGAGTTTACTTCTGTGATTAGAGGTAGCAGGTTACCATAGTTTTTCAGTAGTTAAACTGTACTTGAAATTATTATTACTAACTGTACTACTTTACCCAGGATGTTATACACATTATAATTAGTTTTTTCTCTACTGTATGATACCACTGTGACTGTATATAGTCACAATCCCCACCATAACCCAGTAAAAAAGGATTAGGTGCTGACCCAGATTGTAAATTTGCAACCTTTAAAAATTGGGGTTAGGTTCTTCGGATAGTTATAAAGAACCACCTACATCTAGAAGACATCCCTGAAAAACAGACATCTCGTAGGGAAGCCTTAATACTAGTGATAAAGCTATCATAAGAAAGCAGCAAGCATCAACATAAAAAATAAAATAAATAAGAGAAAATATAAAATGGCAAGTCACAGTAAAGTGTAAATCCGTACTCAGCCTACACAGTGCAAGACTGGAACACAATGAGATAGGTGAAATTGGAAGTCAAACTCTGGCACTTTCTAAAATGACAGCAATAGGAGTGATAGAAAAAACAGATGGAAAAGTTATAGAGAAAATAATCTCTCAGGTACAAAAAGAAATGATGCTTAAAATCAAAGACAGTAGAGAAGACACAGATAAAAGAATATATGAGCTTAGAAAAATGATGGAAACAAACATGCGCAATATAGGAAAGTAATGGAATCTGTGAAGCAGATCCAACAGAAATCTGAGATATTAACAATTCCAATGAATTCATATGCAATGGATTGAATGAAGGAGAGGATATAATATCAGACCTTGAAGACAGAATTGCAACTAGTGATCATGAAAGAAAGATATCTTAAAAATATCAAGAGGCCATGAAAAAGCAAGCAACAGCTACAAGATGGTGCAAAAAACCCTAACATAAAATGGATTTGGATTCATGAAAAAGCTGGAGACAGTGCAAATGATATAAAAATACGCTTGACAGAAATAATGGGAGAAAATTTTCCAAGCCTGCATAAAGTATTTGACATACAAATAAATTAAGCATATAGAACTCCAAACAGCCATAACCAAAATAAAACTACACTAAAACATATGATAATCAAGATTCCAGAAATTCAGCACATGAACAGAATATTAAAAGCTATTAGAGAAAAGAAACAGATCACTTATAAAGGAAAGCCCATTAGAATCACAGTAGACTTCTCAGCACAAACCATCAAGTTAAAGAGAGCTTGGAGTGAAGTATTTCAAATCTTGAAAGAAAACAACTTCCAATCCTGAAAAACTGTGTTTCAAAATTAATGGAGAAGTAAGATACTTCCAAGACAAAGAACAACAGAAGAAATTCATGACCACCAAACCAACCCTACAAAGAGTACTGAAAAATATTATAGATAGAAATAAAAATGATCACAATTTTAAGAACAACAACAGAAAGAAACCACGAGGCATGACAAGTAATTAAAAAGAGGAGAAAATCAGGCAAACAGCAGCAGAAAAATAACATGTCAAAGATAAACCAATACATATCAGTTATAGTCATCAATATAAATGACATCAGTTCACAATCAAAAGAAACAGACTAGAAAAGTGGATCAAGAAACAAAATCAAAGAATGAGCTGTACACAAGAAACATATTTAAAAAGAATTTCAAAGACAGAAATTCAAAACATGGAAAACAATCTTCCAGGAACCCAGTAAAAAGCAAGGGTAGCTACTGTTTGCAGAGAATATGAACTGCAAACCAAGAATGATCAGAAGAGATAGAGAAGGTCACTACATACTTGTTAGAAAAAAACTTCAAGAGGAAGAAATAACAATCATAAATATGAATGCATCAAATTTGGAAGCACCCAAATATATAAGACAATTATTAATACACATGAAAAATTAAATAAGCAATAACACGAATGTAATGGCAGACCTTTGTTATGGTTCTAATGTAATATAATGTCTTTGTATCTGGAAACTGGTTTAAAGAAATGTGTTTGGTTGCCAAATTGACAAGGGGTAGAATGTTATGGTTGATACATTGTGTCAACTTGGGGTGTCTGGAGGTATGGCTGAGTGATTCAGCAGGAAGCCAGGGTGCTTACTTTGTATACAACCTGAGCCCATGGAAGAGGAAGGCATGGAGATTGTGTGAGAGGTACATGCCCCCTGGGTGGGGGTAGCCTGTTTACAATGTAAGGGAAGGAAAGAGGCTGCTTGCCCGCCATTCCTCCCTTTCGCTCTTGTGGTTTTTGCTGTGCTCTGCTGCCATGAACATTTGCCCTCTGCCATGTGCCACTCTGCCTCTGAACCAGCCAAGTACGGACTGAAACCTCCACAAACTAAGCAAAATAAAGCTTTTCTTCTTTAATTTTGGGTGTTGGTTATTTTGTCTCAGCAATGAGAAAAAAGTAACCAAGACAATCTTAATACCACATTGCCACAATGAGATAGATCAACTAGGCAAAAAATTAGCAAAGAAATATCAGAACTGAACTAAACCTGTGAACAAATGGACTTAGTATATGTTTTCAGAGTGCTCACCCAATATCATCAGAATACACATTTTTCTCAGCTACACATTGGGTAGTCTCTACAATAGACCATACACTAGCCCACAGAATATGCCTTAGTAAATACAAAAGAGTTGAAATTATCCCAAGCAAATTAACTGACTATAGTGCAACAAAATTTGAAATTAATGGTAAGAAGAAACCATGAGAACTCCATAAACACATGGAAATTAAATAACATCCTCCTGCACAACCTATGGGTCACAGCTGAAATTGAAGAATAACTACAACTAAGTGATACAGCATGAACAGCACACCAGAACTGATGGGACACAATGAAAGCAGTACCGAGAGGGAAATTTATTGTGGTAAATTCTCATGTCAAGAAAAGTGAGTGAGAACAAAAAAAGCTAATGTTGCCCTCAAGTTTCTCAGAAAAGAAGAGCAAGACAAGCCCAAAAGCCACACAAGGAAAAAAATTAAAAATTAGATCAGAAATCAATGCAATGGAGACTATGAAAGTAATGAATGAATCAAAGACTTGGTTCTTTAAAGAATAAATAAAATTATAAACCCTGTTAATCTTATCAAAAAAAGAAAAGACTGAAATTCATGCACTGAGGAATAAAAGGGTGAAATAGTTAAGTGGTATGGATGATATTCTGTAGAAATTTAGATCATCAGTACCTACTTTAAAGATCTCTACTCTCATAGGATGGAAAAAACAGAAGAAATGGACAGATTCCCAGATATGGATCAGTTACCAAATCTGAGTCAAGAAGATATAAAACTTCTGAGAATCCTCATATCAGTTAACAAGATTTAAAATGTCATTAAAAACATATGAACCAAGAAAATCCCAGGTCCTGAAGGATTCACTGCTGAATTCTATAAAAATAATTTATTGAAGATTTAATAACACTACTCCTCAGAATCTTTAATAAAATTGAAAGGGAAACAATTCTTCCTAGCTCAATCCTGGAGGCAAGTATTACCTTGATATCAAAACCAGAGAAAGACCCAACCAAAAAGAAAACTACAGGTCAATCTCCCTAATGAATATAGATGCAAAACTCCTCAATAAGATACTAGCAAACAGAGTGCAGCAAACCATCAAGAATATTATACAACATAACCAAGTGGGACCCATCATGGGAATTTAGGGATGTTTCAACATATGCAAATCAATAAATGTAATATATCATATTAACAGAGCCAAAGACAAGAATCACATAATCATCTCAATAAAGGCAGAAAACTTTTTTGACAAAGTTCAGCACTTATTAAGGATAAAAATCCTGCAGTAAATCATAATAGATGGTTTTAACTTCAACCCGCTAAAAGCCACCTAGGACAAACCAACACCCAACATCATACTGAATGGATAAAATCTGAAAGGTTTCACTCTAACCTCAGAAACAAATCAAGGATATCTACTATCACCACTCCTTTCAATACAGTTCTGGAAAAATTAGCCAGAGCAATTAGACAAGAGGGAGAAATAAAAGGAATAAGGATAGGGAAAGAAAGAAGTGAAATTACAACAATTTGCAAATGACATGATACTTCACATGGAAGACCCCCAAAAGATCACCAAAATACTTCTAGCTTTAATAACCAAATTCACTAGCTTGGTAGGCTACAAAGTCAACACTCAAAAATCAATAGCATTAATGTACACAAACAAAAAACTCACTGAGAGAGAAATTAGAAAAACTACACCCTCCACAGTAGCATCCAAATAAATTAAATACTGAGGAATCAGTATAATGAAGTAAAAGATCTATGCATTCAAAATTACAGTACCCTGGAAAATGGAGATCAAAGAGGATATCAGAAAACGGAAACATCCCTTGCTCTGGATAGGAAGAACCAACATAGTGAAAGTGGCCATACTCCTGAAATTGTTACACAGATTTAATGCAATACCAATCAAAATACCATTAGCATACCTCACAGAACTAGACAAAATATTGGCAAAATTCATTTTAAAACATAAGAGCCCTGGAGTGGCAAAGGTGATCCTGGGCAACAAAAGCAAGGCTCTAGGCATCATAATCCCTGACAGGAAATCACACCACAAAGCCAGTGTGATAAAATCAGCACAGTACAGGCAGAAACAGACCTGGGGGTCAACGGCACCGATCAGAAGATACACAACTACAAACACACTCAGCTGCCTTATCTTGGACAAGAGAGCCAAACACCTTCACTGCAAGATAATCTCTTTAATAAATGGTGCTGAAAAAAATAAACCGACTGCTTGCCAAAAGTTAAAACTGGAATGATGTCTATCACCATGCGCTAAAGTAAAGTCAAAATGTACCAAAAATGTAAATTTTAAAACTTTTGCACATCCAAAGAAATCACTAACCAAATGAAAAGTCAGCCCACTGATTGGGAAAATATTTTAGCCAACAGTCCTTTAGAGAAAGACTTTTATAGCTAGAGCATATAAAGAGTTGAAAAAAATCAGAACCCCTAAGTTCAAACACTCAATCCAGAAATGGGTATTTCAGATAAATACACCCTTGACAGATGAAGAAATACACATGGCAAATAAGTATATGAAAAAATGTTTAGCATCATTGGCCGTTGAAGAGATGCAAATGAAAACAATATTGAGATCCCATCTCACCCCAAGAAAGAATGGCCGTCGTCATGAATCAACCAATAACAAGTGCTGATGAAGCGGTAGGGAAAAGGATTGCTGCTCCACGGTAAGAGTGTAGAGTGGTGCAGGCACTGTGGAAATCACTGCGGAGATTTCCCAAAAATCTAGATCTAGAGGTCCCATTTGACCCACCCATTCCCCTTCCGGGTACTTTCCCATGAGAACTGAAAACATTGTACCACAGCAATATACGTGCACCCATGTTTGTAGCAGCACAATTTGTAATAGCTAAATCTTGGAACAAACTAAATGCCCTTCAACCAAGGAATGGATAAAAAAGATGTGGTGTTTTATACAATGCAGTATTACTCAACTATAAAGAAGTATAAACTTGAAACTTTGTAGGTAAGTGGATGCAATTTGAGATTATACTCCTAAGCGAAATAAATCAGTGTTACATCTGTGAACACTGCATTGTTTCCATAGGATAAGAAGCTAAAAGAGTAAATAATACCCAAAGCGTACAATGGATATTGGGAAATGAAAGAAACTCTTCAAAGGGAAAGGGAAACTGGGATGTGGGAAAGGGGAAAAGAAAGGAAAATAAAAGTTAAAAAAATTATATATATATGTGTGTGTGTGTGTGTGTATACATATATATTACAAGAAGTTAAGATGACAGTACTACTAATTTCTATTAGTCCATTGAAAAATGTTTGTTCTTACATTGTTTGATCAGTTTTTCATTCTTATGTCTTTTAACCTGAGCAACTATGTTGAAGATAACAATGAGCAATATACCACCCATTTTTACTCTCCCACTGTCGTGTTTTGAAATTTTGTATCATTATTTTTATTGCTTTTTCCCTTTAAAATATAAAATCTCCCCCCCAGAAAAATCAAACGTAAGAGTAGAAATAGCCCCGTTAGGGACTTGGAAAATAAACATACAGAAGTTTGAGTCATCTCCTGAGGAAAAAAAAAGAGTAACAGTTACCAACACTCCAAAGGGCAGAAGGAGACAGAAAGCACAGGACACGAAGGAGGTTATGGGTGTTGTTTCACATCTTATCATCAGCTGTGAAGTTGGGTGTGTGACTTTTTGTGTCTTGTGCATGAATTCGTGTACACTACTCTACAAACGTATATGCCAGTACCAGTGTGGACAATTTTTTCCTGATGTAATTGTTCCCTGCATTCTGTGGTGGTTGACGAGGCATTGTGTTTTCCTTCAGAGAAAAATGGAAGATTTTTTCACCTAAATGAAATATAACTAAAGTTGTGCAGCGGAAGCAGTGGTTACACACAGGGATTTTACTCTATTTCTCTGTGCCTAAAAAGACTACAGGCTGATCACAAGTACTCCCACTTCCTTTCATTTCTGTGAACGAACAAACAGTAACTGAAAATACACGTGAGGAGGGATGGGTACAATCGTGAGTCTCCCTTGCTGTTTTGTGCCCTTCTATCTGAGGCCTAGTTCAGGCAGTACCTGTATACCGAGCTAACAGCTACCGTTCATTCACTTTAGCCTGTCTTCCTTGGCACCTAGTTTATGGTTATGCTCCAGCCCCTTGCTTCGACAGACCAATGGTGGTAATGGTTTCCCACTGCCTAAAGACCAGAGCACTTCATTTGTTGTGGGTTTCTTGATCCACTTAAACTTTGTGAAGGGCCTTTTTAAAAAAGTTATATTCTGTTCATGTAGATCATTTAAGTGCACCATTGATGTATGCTGGTACGGGAACTTATACAAAAGTCTTTACAATTTTTTCCAACTCTTATAATACTTAAAGTTTCTATGAGTGGGATATAATTTTCATACACTGGATATAAAATATAATGAATTTTTAGCAATTTATACACCACAATTTAATTAATTCTGTGCCCCCCACTGTTGATTTTAAAGTGAGAGGCACTGTAATGCTGCAGCTAAATAGGGAACTCTTCTGCATATATTTAGTACTTAGAATGATTTTATACTGAGACGCGCCAAGAAATAACCTTTGAAAAAGAGATACACTTTTAAAAGGAGAAATAAGCATATGCAATTGTTGCAAAGTTTTTAAAGGGCATTTATCATTAGTTAAATAGATAACAGCAAAAAGCCTTAGAAGGCACAAATATGACTCTGGTAGTCATGAAACCGTGGTCACATTTTTCTTGCTCCTTTTCACAGCAGCACATCAGAGAAACTTGTGCAATCTCCCTTGTGACCTTGTGAAGGAGAGCAAACATGTGCCTTTGTCATCTAAACATTTTACCCATTTCAGAATAGCTACCATGACACTGTGGCTATTTTCGGCTTCCCATTGTTTGTCTAAAATAGATTGTGCTGGCAGAGTGCACGTTCTGAAAATTGTTTGCTTGGAGTGCTCGTTACTTCATGTCAACTTTCGGCATGGCAATTTCTAACAATCTCTAAACATTCTTTTCCTGAGCAGGTCAAGTGAGTGATGCTATGGAAGTGTGGGTGTTGGACTAAGAACTGTAGGAGAGGGAGGTATTAGTCTGGGTGAGGGACTGGCGTATGCACACTGAAGACTCTCCCTGTCACACAGCGTGGGCCGTTTCATAGAGCAAGAATGGAAATCAGGCACAGAGGCCACCGTTTTCTCTTAAAGTGAGCGGCGGATCCGGCTTATTACGTGACAGGGGCTCCGCTGGTATAGATCTGGGTAACCAGACCCAGTCAGCGAAAGGACTGGTTTGTTTCCCAACGCCTTTGTCTCTCCACTCCACTCTCTGCACTGATGGTAGAAATAATATCCTGTAAATCCAGCTTAACTACGCTACTCGTTTGTATAATGTCAGCTTCACTTAAACCCTTTCCAGGGCTTCTCATTGCCAGTAGCTTTGGGCCCCCTCAAAATTTTTTCCACCACGTTCATTTGTATCCCACAGGATACAAAAGCAGGACATGGGCAAAATGGGGACAAATTTTCCCCCAGAGCACATGGCCTTCTGCCCAATTTCCAGAAGAGCCTTGGTTCTGACTGAAACCTCCTTGGCCTGGCTGTGTTGTCTGTGTATCTATGAGCATCATGGTCCTTAAAGCTCTGGATAGAATCTTCCACCAAGCTTGGGTTGCAGTATTCTTGGACTTCATTAGCTCACACCTGCAAACTGTCAACTCCTCTCATGAACGGGTTCTAAAGTCTTCTGAACCACAAGGTCACACAGAGACATGGTAACGATAACTTAAGTCTACAGCAAAATCCTTCTTAGTTTCTCATAGCTAGTTCACAATAACTGGCACCTGCAAGTTATAGAAAGAGCACATTACTTTGCCTCAAGGTTTTCAGAAGACTCGGTCTGTGATCAGCTGGACCCAAGGCAGTAACAGCTGAGGGAGAGTCTAGAGGCTGAAAGCTGTGCACATTGTGGCACCCAGAGAACAGAGCAACAGAGATATACATGCTGCAGGTTACACTCTCAGGGATGCCCTCTTCAGCCAGACTCCAACCTCTAGCAGCATGTTTAGCACATTAAGTGTGGTGCCCCTGGGATCCAATCACTGTCCCAGCACAGTGCTTTTCTGGCCACCACAGTGAGTCGTGGGAGGCGTGACTTAGGACATGGGCGGTTTTTTCTCTCCATCTCCTTCCTTCATTCTCCTCTTGCTGCGCACCATGGAGGAAGTAACTGCCTTCTACGCATGCCCTTCTAACATACGACTTTGGCCATGGAACTGGCAGGCCGTGGACTGAAAACATGAGCCAAAGCAAATGTCTTTCTTTAAGTCGTGGATGTTGGGTGTTTTGTGTCAGCTACAGAAACATGACCGAGACACACGAGTTGACGTGATGTGTTACAATTGACGCTCTGTGGGTTTTGCCCATGTGCATCTCTGAATAATACCGGAGAACACTCATGCTTAGGATTTCACAGCTTGCTTTTTCTCACTAGTAAACTATCCAATCTGATCTCTTTTTATCTCTGTTAGTGTGTTATCTTCTATTGTTAAATGTATTTTTTCATCCTGAAATATACAATAAGTGCTATTTTGTTGAATTAAACTCTATAGTTAGTTAGCTGTGCGCAGTGATATTGTAAAGAAATAATGGATTATTTTTATTTATCACAAATCTATTTTTGTAAAAAAACCACACCAGTCACTTCACCTCACCTGATCTATTTTCAAAGACACTCGGGCACTAACAATTAAAGTACTGACAATAAAACTCCGGTTTTGACCAATGGGAAAATCCACCTAATTATTCATAATCATTCAAAATTATTGGGCATAATTTTCTGCAAGAATTTGAGTGTTGTACAAACCCTGAAGGTTGAGGAGACACAGCTTATGCGAAAGGAATTTAAGCTGCCCCTTCATAATCCACAGGATAAGTGCCTAATTTATAATGGCTATGAATTCAAAGGGTTTCGAACTCATGAGGAGCGTATGTCTGAAGCTATGAGATGGTAGTTAAAACGGATCTTTCCATTCCCTTCTGCTGTCATCACAGACACTCCCTGAAAAGTAAATTTTCTTTTAAAAGTCTATTTTAATGCTTACTCTCCACCCCCTCAAGGTGCCAGGCAATTTCAGTTAGAAATTAGAAAACTGCAAGGCGGAAGACCAGAAACTAAAGATAGTTTGTTTCATGACCTCATATTTTAAAAGGCCCTGAAAGTCTCATCTCTAAGCAATCAAGGCAGTGAAGTTTGACTTTATGGTTACCCTAGGCATAGCTGTTTGATGAATTAAAAAGTGATTTTATCATTCTGACAGCTGCTGTTTCAATGATACAATGTGGACAATTTAGGCTTGTATTCAAAGGGGAAATTGAACTTCAGTACATTGAAAATAAGGCCCAGGAACACTAACAGCCACATTAATGACTTTGAATAATTTCTAGCCATAATTCTAGAAAAATAGCGTAGGGGAATATTTGCTAAGAAAGCAGAACACTGTCTGAGCAGCAGGAATAACACTGACCTTCACTTGAATGACTACTTTAAAAGGCTGGTAATATACCAAGATCTTTGGAAGGATGAGTTTCATATGAAGGTCATGTTTCCACACGACCTCTTATGTCAACTGGGGAAATGCCTTTTACACAGTATAATGAATGCTCCCTTTTTTAAAGTTTTAAATTCTGGAAGAAGAGATTGTATCCTATTCATAATTATCTCCAGAGTCCTAGAGGTCCCTGATAATGCTACATTTGGTATTTGTTGAACTGAACAAACATGCTCCTTGAATACTAAAGTAATAGTTGATTCAGTTGCCCTTGACAGAACACCAGTTGCCACTGAAGTATTATTTTAATGAGTGGCTTAATCTTGTGCTGCTATAAAACAAAATCACCTGAAACTAGGTAGTTTAAAAACAAGGGAAATTTATTTTCTCTCAGTGGGAAGGAATGCTGTGTCTTCATAGGGAGGAAGGTGGAAGGTGGCTAGTTTCACCCCAACAGCTTCACACCTTTGTTGTTCTAAGGGTTTCCAGCCCTCTCGCAAGGGACGGCCTGATCATCTCTTAATACTGCCACACTGGCAGCACTTCAGTTTTAGATAAGGTTCATCTGAACATTAGAACTGAGATTTTAAAACATGCTGTTTTATGAAGCAGTTTTATTATCAGATGGTTACGCATGTCCTTATTAAACATAAAGCTATATATCTTCTTGCTTACTCATGAAAATTAAATACCAAAGTTTAGACAGGCAAAAGGGCTGCTAAATAAATTGAAATTCAATTACAATTTTTTCCTTTTGAAATTCAAAGAGGTCTAGAATCTAAAGAATAATCACTTTCAAAAAGAAGTAAAAAGAGATACACATGGAAAGAAGGTAGGAATACTGACCAGTTTATCACAAAATCCATGACATGATAATGTGGATTATAAAACCACATAATGCTCTGAGCAAATGTAGAAAAGACTAACAGCACTTATCGACATCTGGAAAAATTTTCAAGTTAAAATTCAGTCGTGTTACTGTTTTTGTATTGTCTATAGGATCCGGCTAGTTTCTCTAATTTCTTGTGACAGCAGGTAAAAATGATCAAAACCTTGTTTTTTTTTAAATTTTTTGAGTTTCAAATTCCCTCTCAAGCAGACTGAGAGAGCTTTTGCCATCATACTGAAAATTTTAAAGAAAAATGATGTCTGAAAAATATAACTTATCTGAGTTGGCTTACTATTACGGATGGTTTTAGTCAGAATGTCAGAGTGCGGCATGATAGCAGAGAGACACCAACGAAGAAGCCAGGGAAGGAGACAAACCCTTCCAGGGCAGTTCCACTGCACCCCTTCTCTGCTGACCTGACCCTGCTTCCTAGGAGTAGTTAGCTTCTGAAAGCTTCCATAATCCAACTACCTTCTAAAAGGCTGGCCAAGGGGTGCATGAGGCTCTTGGGGGCCATCTAGCTGTAAACTCAGTTCCCACTGAACATGCCAAGCTTGGGTTTTCTAGTATAATCAAAGTTGTTCAATCATCACTCCGATGCATTTTATCACATTTTTCAGCATCTGTACTCAAATCTCCCCACCACAGCCTTTAGTAGTTATCATCTGTCAGCAACCCTAGATTTTTTGTCTTTATAGATTTGCCGGAGCTAGACCTCATATATAGAATTAAACAAAAATTGATCTTTTTTACTGAATCCTTTGCTTCGCAAAATGATTTCAAAGACTGGTTTGTCTGTTCTGTGATTTATATCAGTATTTCATATTTTTTATTGACAAATAATTTCCATTATGTGGGTATAATATCTTCTTTATCCTTTGATCAATTGATAAACATTTCTACATTTTTACTTTTATAAGTGAGGCTTTTACGAATGTTTATGTACAATTTTTGTGTGTGGCTATGTGTTTTCATGGCCTTTGGGTGATGATGGCACTTTAAAATTTTTAGAACTGTCAGTTGACTAATGTAAATACATCATATAATATTTCCACTAGTAGTATAGAAGAGTTCCAGTTTCTCCATATACTTTCAAAGATTTGTCATTACTTGTCATTTAAAAAAATTTTTTTATAGAAAAAAGATAAAACAAAATTTCATAACAAAATTAAGAGGAGAAAACTATGGGTGACACACTACGTATTGTTATCCTTAAAGTAGTTGCTCAGGATATAAATATGGGCCTAAAAATCTCTCCATTCAATATTAGCACGAATCTTCCTTTTGAATGAACTAAGAGACCTTAATAGTATCAGTGACTTGCATTGCTTCCCTTTTCCCTGCTGTCCTTTCCTCTTTTACCCATCCTAACTCCTTTTTCCCTTTGGACAATTTCTTCCCATTTCACAATACCTATCGTACATTTTAGAACTTATGTACTTTTTTAGTTTTTCCCACTGCAGAGAGAGTTTGTTGTTTACACATGCATTCTCTCTAGTTGTATGAGGTATGCTCATGATATTTTGACCTGAATTGCACCAAATCTCTACAACAATTTTGGTAGTATGGCCATTTTTACTATGTTGTTTCTTCAATCTATAAGCAAAGGATATGTTTCCATTTTCTGATACCCTCTTCAATCTCCATTTTCAGAGTAGTGTAATTTGCAATATAGAGATCCTTTGCTTCCTTTGTTAGATGTCTTTTTCAATTAATGCCATTTAGTGAATATTAATTTGTTTCTCATTTTGATTTATATTTTTATTTCTCTTATGAAAAATGACGAACATTTTTTCTTCTGCATTTTCATTGGCAATTTGTTTTTTCTTCATATAACTTTTTAGTGCACTGGCCATGTTGTAGTTGGGTAACTTATGATAATGATATAATGATATAAATGTCTATTCTTTATAAATTACTCACAGTTATTATGACAGCTGAAAGTAAACTACAATATATTATTATTCCATTGTTTTGAAGATTATATTTTTTAGACTTCTTGTTGTTTTAACTCTAATATTTAGGAATTTGATTCATTCAGTTAATCTTTGTACATGTAGTGAGATAGGGTTCCATTATTGTGCATGTAGATGCTCATTTGGCTTACTAATATTTAATGAGCAGATTTAAGTTATTTGGCATCCTGATAAAAAATCAGTGGACTGTAAAGGTGAGCATAAATTTTGGACTCTTCATTTTACTTTATGTATTTCTTTGTAAAACATACACACACACCTCTATTTATCTTTTTTCAGTAATGCACTATTTTGATTTTTATAGTTTTGTAGTATACTTTGGACAAGTGGAAATGGGGCTGTTATGGTTGATACATTGTGTCAACTTGGGAAGTCTAGAGGTTTAACTAAGTAACTCAACAGTTGTAAATCTTGGGGTAAACAGGATATGCCCTTACCCTTGTGGGATGTTGTTTATGTTAATTTGGGAAGCTTTAAAGGTTAACTGTGTGATTCAGGAGGAAGCCAGGGTGCTTTGTAAACATCCTGGGCCTGTGGAAGAGGAGGGCATGGACGTTATGTGAGAGGTACACGCCCCCTGGGCGGGGGTAAACTGTTTACAATGTAGGGGAAAAAAGGAGGCTGCTTGCAGCCATTCCTCCCTTTTGCTTGTGGTATTTGCTGTGCTCTGCTGCCGTGAACAGTTTGCCCTCTGCCATGTACCATTCTGCCTCAGAACCAGCCAAGTAAGGACTGAAACCTCCACAAACTGTGAGCTAAATAAACCTTTACTTCCTTCATTTTGGGTGTTGGGTATTTTGTCTCAGCAATGAGAGAAAAGTAACCAAGACAGGGGCCATGCAAAAAAGTTCTTACATATGAATACTGGTGCTCCTAAATAGAGAAGCAAACTAAATGAAAAACAAAACTATTCAAAATATAACCTAAAACTTCCGGAAATAAAAATATCTGAAATTATCCATAGACAGGTGTTGTCATCCCTTTCCCACTGCTGTAGTATAACTGTGCAATGCCTACATTTCAAAGGAGGATTTAACCTGACTCACAGATTTATGGGTTGAGTCTGTAGTTGGCTGGCTCTAAGGCAGAAACAGCGTGGTAGTAGAGTATGGCAGAGAAAAGTCACTCACGCTATGGAGTCTAGAAGGTAGGGGGAAGGAAGTAGACATACTTTCAAGGTCATGCACTCAGGGACTTGCCTCTGGCCAGACCCAAGCTCTGTAAACATGAGCCTTTAGGAGGACATTCTAGATCAAAAACATGGTATTTCACCGTTGGCCCACAAGAGACATATCCATCTCTTACATAAAACACATTTTGCCCAACTGTCAAAATCTGACCTTCCCAACTTTTACTTTGAAATCTGGGGGAAGCCTTCATTATGCCACCACTTCTGCATTCCAGCTGCATATAAAGCCAGCACCATGTGGATATTGCAGTGTTCTTTGCCAGTGGTAGCAGCAGCCAGGTCCATTGGGATTAAGACTGAAAAATCCTCTGAGTGTGTGGATGGTTGAACTTGGGGAAACATTTTCCTCTGTAGCCCTGGAACCCTCTTTTCAAAAGAAGGCTTTAAATTTTTGTCTTTTGAACCTGCAAAGTACGGGATCTTGCCTTCAAGCCATCTTGCCAATTGTCCTATGCCCAACCTGCAGGGCAGTTCTTCTAACTGTAGATAGTTGGAGAAACTTTGAAAGACTGCTGGATGCTTATTATTTTAAATTACATTGCCAAGATTCAAAGGCTAGTAACATAGATAAAAGAGTACTACATAAACCTTATGTGGCATGATAAATGCAAGAAGTGGCTGCTACAATAATTAGAGAATAAGGTAAAAGTAAGAGAAAGAAGAGTCCAGCCATTTACTGTTAGACAGGTAATGTGTAGAATTTGAAGAGTGCTGTATAATACTGACAGTAAAATGCAAATTTGATGAGAAGTACACATATAAGATGATTATTAATATAAACGTATTAACTGATGCAAATCAAAAAGAGGCCAGTATCAGAGAAAACAGGTAATTGAAACATTGAACTGTTTGCTTTTACTTTTCCAAGAAATTACTATTTTTAATTTAAACTTTTTTATGGATTAGTATGAAAAAATCAGTTAGCTGGGTTGGTATTTTTGAAGGTGCAGTTCATCACTTGCTTGTTTTTCAGGTGCTGGATTTTGCACCCAGGGCAGTGAGCCTGGTGGGCACGGGAGCTGTTATGGAGCCACACAGCAAGCGCTTATTCTTTCTAAGTGCCACACAATAGATTATGAAAATTACTACACTTTGTAAATATCTGTTGAACATTATGTAGATGAAAAAAATATTTCTTAAAAATATACATTTTTTCTCAATATTCAATAGTGTCAAACTTTCTAAAAAAAGTGTCACCTGCACACTTCAATTAGAATACTCAAATGCTTCACTCAATTAAGTTACTAGTTGTTGGAAGATAAATAGTTAGAGACAATAATTGAAAAATATATTTGAAAGAAATTTGATAGTGAAGAAAAATACTTAGAAGACAATAATATTTTCCACATTATTTCAGTTTTGTTTTTGTTGTTTCTAGATTTCATATTCTATTGAAACTTGTAGCATATCTCAGCTGTCTTAAATGTGGAAATATAAAGAAATGGAGGTATTGGTACATTCTTGCTACAAGTTTGAAAAGAAAGCAGAATTGTCTTGTAGTCAACATGGTGTGCATTGTCTACAGTAATCCAAGGACAAAACTATATATAAATGGAGGTAAGATGAAAGATAGGAGGCCATGATAAAACTAGTCTAACCTGGTCATACATTTTCAGTGCTAAACTTTTAGAGACTTTAATAATTATATACATGAGAAAATTGATCTTTCATATTTTAAACATACCTCAGTACAGAGCAGTGTTTGATCCAACATTATTGTTATTTTTCCAAATTTTGTCTTAATTTAAACAGTGCTGGATGCTGCATTAGCACAAAAAGTTTAGGCATTTCAGCAGAGTACATTTAGTACAATATTCGGATTTGTGGACCGTATACTCTTTATTGACCTTTATATGCAAGTTCGATGATACCCTTAAGAAAAACTGTCAGTAGTAAAACTTCATAAATCTCATCACCTGCATGCTGTTTTCCTTTGAATGATGTCCTATGCTTTTTTTCTAGTATATATACTTCTTTCAACAATGATAGAAACTGTTATTTTACTTTGAAACCACTGAACAATCAAGTGTGTAAAGTGTTTTATAAGGTAGAATATTTAAGATGATTGTTTTTCATTAGATTAAATGATTTTTTAATCTGGTATCATTTAGTTATATAAAAACTGTATTAACTTCAATCTGTATGTGATTACCAGTCATCCCTTGCTATATCACAGTTCATTTATTGCAGCTTCACTGTATTGCAGGTTTTTACAAAAAATATAAAAAGTATACTTCACTGGTGAGTATCCATGTAGAATTTCACATGTTGTTAAAATTGTATAGATTTTAAGAGTGTAAAAAATGTTTAAGAGTTTATGAAGTGTTTATAAGAGTGTGAGAAAGGTTACTGAGAGAGTGGGAAAGGTTTATAGGAGTGTGGGAAGGGTTTATAAAGTCTTAAAATATATACATAACATAATAAATATAGTGCCACTTGCGGATTTTCACTTCTGGAATGTAACTCCTGCGATGAATGGGGGATCACTTACATTAAATGTATCAGTGTTGGGCTGAGGCAAAGATGCAGAATTAAACAAGAAAGTCAATTATCTGTGGGTTTTAAATAGTAATTATATTAAGGAACTAACGTGAAATATAGTGTGATGTAAGGGAATAGGTTCTACATTTCAAATACTGATTTTCTCGTGTGACATTGGTTAAATTACATATAGCTCCAAATCTGACCTATTTCACAGAATGCTTTTCTGATACATCAGGAGAAATAGCTGAAGTAAGTTTGTGAAAAAAAAATTGAAAACGCTGAAGTGTTACACGGTGTTATTGGAATTGACTTATTACAGAAAGATTTAAATGTCTTTGTCATAAGTAAAATACAGATGAGCATATTTCGTGGAATTTTGAAAAACAGAAAATAAAACACGCTGTATAGAAATACAAACTAAAAGGGTATTGATCAATAAAAATATAAGGTAGCCATGTGTGGCAGCACATGCCTATAATCTCAGCACCCAGGAGGCTGAGGCAGGACTGACAGAGTTTAAAGCCAGCCTGGACTACATAGTGAGTTCAAGGCCAGCCTGAACTACATAGAAAGACCCTGAGTCAAAAAAAGACAAAAAAGGGAAAATATCTTTAAATTTTCTTGTGAAATTAAAGCATAAGCTGTTGAATTCCCTGTTACCTGTATTTTAAAATATGTAAACTTTTCAAAAATTCTAGCACACAAGATGCATCCACAAACTCTTTCAATGTCTGCCATGCATTTCACCTTTTACATGATCACCTAGGCCCTCTTCCCCTCTTTTCCTACTGGAAAGCTTCTGTTTACTCTTTAAGATCCAGCTCAAACAGCCCACCCACAGGAACAGAGACAGCCTTCAAGTCCTCAGTGCTTGTGCTCCTTGTGGTAAGCATTATCATGGAGTTTCTCCAGCTGTGCTGTAACTGACTTGTTTGCATGTATTTGGTGTCACTACATTGTGAGCCTCTTTAGTTATAGGTAGTGTATGGCTTATAATTTGTGTTTAAAATGTAAATGTTTACTCATGAAAAAGTGAATGTATAAATAGATGGTTGAAGTTTACAGGCTGAAAACCAAAGGAGTCATTGTAAGCCGGTGAACTTTCACCCTGCTTCTCTTATTTGTACATCTGTTGTATAGCTGTTGTTCCTACATCTTCTCCTCTTTTCATTCTTCACTGTTTTGTTTGTTGGTTGGTTTGTCTTGAGACAGGGTCTTGCTATGCAGTTCAAGCTGTTCTTGAACTTGCTATGTAGCCCAGGCTGACATTGAATTTGTGGTCATCTCCTACCTTAGCATACCAAGTGCTGGGATAACAGACATGCACCACCATGTGCAGCCTGTTCTTCACTGATTAAGATAACTATTCTTGTACATCTACCATGCAGCATAATCCATTTATTCTGCATCTTCATCAGACAGGGCCTAAGTAAATCCAGGAGCTCTTTTGGCAAATAGCTGAGAGTAAAATATGTACTGTTAAGTCTTAGAATATTTAAAAAGAGATGCTATTAGTTGATATTGAAATTAGATTTTTCTTCCTTCATTTATAGCTAATTAAAAATATTCTTATTCACATAGTGTGTTTACTGACTCCTTCTTGCCTGCTTAGCAAAAAAATTATCTAGATTTGGTGAAACTGACTTAAATGTGATTATTAAGTTTCTCATATTCTAGCATGGGCATTCCCAAAGACTATATTCAGTAAATAATATAATCTTGATAGTGTTTAATTTTGCCAACTACCTATAAATCTGTTCAAAAATACTGCGTTTAAAGCTGTGGAGAAGGAGATTATATAATATATGATATATAATATAATATATAATATATATATATATATTCATTCGAGTTTTGTTACTTGACGACAGCAATACTTAGTGCTGTATATATTCCAGCCTTTTGAAAGTAAGACCAATCTAACAACAGAAATAAAGAAAATAAAAGTTTCCTGCTTGCAAGCCAACATAGTCAAAATGTTAACAAGGATCCCGGATTCCATAAATAAGAGTTTCCTTACCAGCAGTAAAATTTCTAGAAAGTCCTGCTGTGGAAGCTGGAAGGCTTCAAGCCGAGCTCTGTTTTTAGCAGCAAGTTGCCCTTAGATAAATTACGCTGATGACTGAGTAAAACCCAGGTAATGTGAGACCGGAGTACAACTCACATTCTTCGCGCCATGCACCATTATCAGACTCAATGAAGCAAACCTTTGGAGATCAAAGAATAAACCTTGTCCTCCCTGCTTTTTGCTGTGTTGAAAATTTTAACTGCTGGTTAGTCTATTTTTAACTTATTTAAATAGAACCAACTGCTTGCTGGCTCAGAGCATGCTGAGCTAAGAAACTGCTGGCTGAGTATATGATCCTATCATTTATGGACTCAATGCCCTACATTTACCAAGACAAACCCTGCTTTAGGACTTAGCAGTTTAAGATCTGAATTGTATTCTCTGGTTCTACTAGAAATTAATTCAAATCCAATGTAGATTTGAGAGAACACTTACCTAAAAAGTTTAAATTACTGGAATTCATATGTAATGTGATTACAAGCTACAACAGAAATGTTTGGAAGCATCATGATAAACATTCTTTGTAAAAATAGAAATTTCAAGGTAGTTTAAATTTGGGATCAGTTGTAGAATTATGGTATTAAGATACTATGAAATACTGCGTTATTGGGGGAAATTTGCAGGAAAGGCAGTCTTGGGGGACAGCGGGACAGTCATTTCTCAGATTGCAAGGCACATCTGTCCAAACTTACAGAGAAGCGTTGATTGACGGCAGGTTAAGTCCTCTGGTTACTTTCCTATTCTATTTTACTCCATACTCAAAGGGCTGATGCAGACTGCATGACCATAATCAGTGTTCTTAGAGGAACAGGAGGCAGCAGAAGCGGGCAGCCTTTGGTGACCGTGCCCTGCCGCACGGTTCTCTGCCATTCTCCAGGAAACGCTTTCACAGTGCGCTGCTGTGTGTGACTGGCCCTATATTTTCACACATCCTGTCCGTCTTTGGCTGCCACCAGTTGGTTTTTGTTGTCACTGTTTTCCTGTATTTCTATTTGTTTTGAGATGAGGTTTGACTGTGTGGTCCGGGCTGGCCTGGCACCCACAGTCCTCTCCCTCGGCCTCCTGGCGAGCTGGAATACGTGTTGTTACAGAGCGTCCAGTGGATGTCTTAGAGTGGAATTGGTGGCTTTCCTCACAAATTTGGTACCACACTGCAGGATGAGTCCACATCAGAAGTGGAGATGCATACAGAGAAGAAGCAGAGCAAAGGAAACAAGCATATGATGATTAACGGATATTTTTCCCACGTGGAAATTTTAAATCAATTACACAAGAACTGTTTTAAAATGGGTGGGATTTCTTAGAGAACTTATCTGAGACAACATGTGTGCACTAGAAGTACCACTCTTATCTACAAGATAACATTGTGTCTTTTTCCTGGCATAGATCTTGCCTTGTGTCAGTTATGATGTGTAAGGCCATTTTTTAAGCAGTTTTATACGAGGGCCATTTCTGAGTTCTGAGCTGAAAATGTCCTGTCTATAGTAGCTAGGACTTCATTTGGCAAAATAGGTTAATTCTTTTCACTGTATATTGGCAGTTATCTTTTTATACTTGAACAAAGCAAAAGACAACTAGATTATCATAACAGTGAAAGGCAGATTTCCCCCATATGTTTTGAGGTATGAGACACTATGGTCAGTTTATCCAGGGCCTGTGCTATTGCCTAAGGAGCCCGATGCTCTATCTAGGTGTCAGCCAGGGCCACCGTGTGACATTCTGTTGCCATTATGTTTCATTGGGGACCTCCCGGTGTATGTGTGTTCATCTCTCCTGGGCAGTGCGTGTCATTCAGAGGTCAGCGGGGTGACTGTGATGTCACAGGTACAGAGAGGTACTTCCAGCACATTCCGAATACCTTCAGAATTGCTTATTTACTGTGATTGTGTTCTCAGCAGAGTGGGGGCAACTTGACCTAGTTGTCAGAACCAGGAATTATTTGTATAAGTTTATTTTGGATTTACGTGAATTTGTGATAACTCACTTGTAATTATGTTTCTTGCCATTATGAACTTTTTTTTTGTTTGGTGTTACTCCGTATTAGGAAGCACTATCCTTTGTTTGATCTAGTACCATAGATAGGCCACTGCGGAAGGCCCCATTCTGTGATACCTGCAGTACTTTTTAGGGGACTTACTATTTCTTACCAAACTGCCACACTGAAGCATGGCCAGGCAGGGCCTTCTAAGCCATTGCCCACCATCACAAGCCATGGATTGCTCTCCTAACAGCATCTGCCCACAAACCAGACAAGCTGGTATGTCTCTCATTTGGGATTAGAATACAGCCCAGTGTAATAATACCCTTTTTGCTATATTATGGAGGGCAGAAAGTTGAGAGTCCAGTGGCACTTGTAAGGCAGTCTTCTATGTTAACGAGGACCACACTGGTAGATCAGTTAGAAGTGATCTCACAGTAGGTGCCACAGTGGCTTCCTGGGTGAATATCTGTGCTAAAGAGAGCCTAGAGGAGCGGTCTGCCAAAGCAGGAGGCAGGAACTTTCCCGTCACTGGGCTTGTAATACCTCAGGCCCAGTGTCTAGCAGGAGAATGAGAGTCTAGGCCAGTAAGGTGAGGACCTGAGGGCCTTTGCAGGACCTGGTGGGGGATGCTGTGTGACTTCCCTTCAGTAACCAGTCTGTCTGTTGTCTTCAGAAGCATGACACGCTGCCCTGACGTGTCAGTGGGAGCCAGCCAAGGTGAGACTGTGTCTCACTCGTCTGCCACGTTCTTACACCCCAGGGGGCGCCTCCTCTCCCCGCACTGTTCTGTGTGGCAGTGCTGACCGCTGCACTTCCATTTACAAGCTCAGAGCTGTGGCAAAACTGTGGTTCACCCGCTCACACTGGGCTCCTGGTAAGTCCTTCTACGTGGTGTTGCAAGTGCTGCTGTTTTGTTCCGCCGGCCCTTTTGCTTGTTGGTCAGAGTGTAGATTAAATCTCTATAGCACGTTATCTTCTAGGCCTATGTTTGCATCATCATGCCCTTTGCAGTGGGTTTCTGAGTAAATATCTTATGGGGAATATCATATGTAACTTAATTTTTTAAGTTTCAGAGTGCAGATCACAGACTGACCGATGAGAGGGGAAGGCCTGCATCAAGCCACTGATTGTGTACGTACTTTCTCCTCTTGTGGGTAAAGGACCAGGGCAGCCTACCTGTCAGTTTTGAAGGGTTCCCAGGCACTATCTGCCCATGTAGCACAGATGCGGCCCTAGTATGTCACAGTAGTAGACTGAACAGGGTTTTATTTTCTGAAGTACATTATACTGAATTCTATAGACATACCCATGCTCTCAGTAACTTTTTATTTCACCTTTGTTTCGTTATGTCTATTTTATTTCTGAATACATGCTGATATGCCCTCTGTCAGCAAAGTTGCGGCACATATTTTAGATAAAGTGTTTCCTTGCTAATTGCACAGTGGTGACACAGAGGTATGGACCATTAAATGGTACGTTTGCAAATCAGCATGGAGTCTTTTTGGCCTGTTGCATGCTTCCCGCCACACTTCTTACCCCAGATTGCTCCTTTTCTTGTGGCTCAGCTAGCTATTTCCTGTTACGGTACAACCTCCATCGCTCTGCAATACTGGAAAGATCTTTAAAATGAGTAGGATTTCCAGAAACAAGAGTATAGTCTTTCTCTGTTACGGATTAGATCTCAAACATTCCTAAAATTCCCATATGCTCAGAAGGTGGGCTTTTCAAGAGTGACTGGTCAACCCCCCTCACCAATGGATTAATCCAGGTACAAGATCATAGTCTGATGGCATTATTAGGAGGTGACAGAAACTTAGGAAATGGAGCCTAGTTTAAGGGGAATGGGTAATGGAGGCGTGGCTCTAGAGATGATTGCTGGTGCTCAGTGCATTCCCATTTCTCTTTCTTTCGGTCTCCAGTTTGGTGAAAGTTGAACTCTGCCACATGCTCCCTATCGTGATGCTCAGAAGCAGCAGAATCAGTTGCCAGAGGTGTAAATCACTGAACCAGTGAGCCCAAGTCCATCTTTCCTTAACTGATTTACACTGAGTAATGTCCTCACAGTAATGAAAAGCAAGCACTCCTGTGTCTATGAAAGCCAACATGCTTTCTGTATTTATAGATGAACAGGTATGAAGAATGTTTCACTGCATGTGGTCTCCAATTTCCCAAAGGCTCACATGGGATCTTGGCTCTGTCTTTAGAACTTGGGGGTGGAGAAGCCCAACCTGCTTGTTTGCACCCTAAAATTCTCTTCAGCCAGGGAAGAAAGAACGATAGAAGTAAGTGTCGTTTGTGATCTAAATGACTGTTCTGGTTTCAAAGACTTTCACAACAGCAAAACATTGGAATGTCCTGGCCTCTTCCAATTTATCATTTGTTTTCATGACACCCTAAGATGCCCCCATGTACTTCCTTTTACTGGTTTAGCAATGTTTTGTAGGAGGAGCTGTTTCTCTTTTGCTACGGCATTGTTATCACAGAATCAGCCGCTGTCTCCCAGGCCAGTTACAGTCCTACTTCATTGACTTCCTGCCTGGGACAAGGCCCAGCATAGAGATCAAGGTTCCTATCAAACCCCAAGCAGATAAAGCAGATTACAGAAGAGTGGAAAATGTAATCTTGTTCTGTGCCTTCAG
This sequence comes from Dinomys branickii, assembly GCA_004027595.1. NCBI lineage: Eukaryota > Metazoa > Chordata > Mammalia > Rodentia > Dinomyidae > Dinomys > Dinomys branickii. Next base: position 42,353 of record PVLD010006391.1, on the reverse strand, counting down.
TGAGAACGTCCTATGCCGCCTTGAGTATTTCCAATTCTCTTGATATCTGCTTTCTCTGTAGATCTACATTCAGGTTCACAGCTCAGCAAGTTTTCTTCACTGCGTCAGTCTTGCCTACTGAGATAGTAACCCAGTGGAGCGGGAGCTGGCGTTCGAGAGGCTTTCTGCCCCGTGTAAGCGCTGCCACACGGCAGAGTGGGCAGTTATATTAGTCATCACTCTTGTCCACTGAGAGCTGTGCCATCTCCACCCACACCCAGCACCCTTCTCGGCTACTCAGAACATCTCTTGCCAGGTTTCTGATGAACTCAGAAGTAATGTGTATTCGCTCGGTGGTGGGTGCTGCTGAAGGCTGCGGGTGCCCCGTCTCGGCGGTCTGCCCTCGCCCACAGCTGCCTCGTGTCATCCCAGCACTTTGCTGATCAGGTCGTCAGGCCTGACAGAGTTCAAAAAATGTATTTATTAAAGTTTCAATCTCATCCTCAGTATCTGTGTGTCCCATCTCTGTGGCACAAAAGTGCTGACTTTCCCCTTGGGAAACATTCTCCTCATAATTTACAGTAGCTACACATCATAGTTTTAAAATGTTATCTAATTTTCAACCCTAGGAACTTGCCCTATGACCAACGGTGTAGTTTAAATTGGCACACTTTTTTCTAATTTTAGTATCATTTTCAGTGTTCTTCCTTTTGCTTGTGCTGCTAATTGTGTGTCTTGATCTCTTGAACTAACTGAAACAGGGGCCACCACACCTGACCGCAATGAGTTTTCATTTCTTGCAGCCACACCCTATTTGTAGTTCCTCAAACTGATCTGGGGCTTTCCCCAGTCTTTCCCTCAACTGGAGCTCCCTATGGGTTAAATGCAAGAGTCGATAGTCCCAGCATAGCCTCTGCCCGCCTAACTGGACTCGCTCCGTGTTTTATTTCCCAAACCCATGTATCTGGTTGGTTCCTGGTTGGCTCTGCAATTATTGAAAAGAAAATCCCTTTCAGAACTGACAACTGCCATGGTAAGCTGTAGACAGATACAGATATTTTGGGTTAGTAATCAGTCAAACTCTGGTTGGAGGGAACTTATACAGGAAGCAATCTTTGGCAAGAGAAAGCAGAGAGCAGAAAGGTAGATCTCTGTGTAACCTGACTCTTTGATCTCTTCCACCAGAGAAGGGAGAAAGAGAGAGAGAGAGAGAGAGAGAGAAAGTGAGGGCAACAGAAAGAGATTACTTGTGGTGCTTGTGGTGTGTCAGGCATCCGGTTGGTGTCTTCATGTATTTACTCCCTGCTTTGAGTTAACTACAACCTGACCAACATTCCTCATACTGAGAGGTGGCAGAAGCTCTGGGCAGCAGCAGTGTAGCTGGATACTACTGCTTGCTTTGTACTGACACACCCAAAATTACATTTTCAAAACAGGTTTCAGTTGTACACATTTGTCTATGATCGGAGACACAGGCGATTCATGTACATCTCTGCTAAGCACCTGATCACTTCCTAGAGCAGTGCCAAGCACAGTGGGGATCACTCCGCAGGCAACCGGAGGTTAGTAATAATTGCTCACTTTATGAGTACTGGATCTAAAAAAGCGAGATTCCGATGCAAAGCATTTAAAGGGCCCATGTGGGATTAAAGGGCATGGAATGCAGAGGCTTATTCTCAAGGGAGAAGTCTTACATTGAAATTGGGGAACAAATCCCATATTTATTACACAGGCCAAGGTAATTTAGGATAGTCATTAGTGGTCTGCTTAACATGAATTCTAAATTAGTCAGTGATTTCAAAATCCTATTATAATAACTATCATCCCAGTATCTTTGATGAAATTTATACCTGTACCAGACTAGCTACACACCTCTCCTAAGGAAGCCTTTGACTTAGCATCTTTTTATCGGTGCTTGTATTTGGAATGTACTTCCACCACCCAAATGCTGAAGTCTAGTGGTTTATTGAAAGGAACAGTTGATGTCTAATTAATTTTTTCTTATTACATGTCCTTAAAGAATCACCTTAATATGAATTGTTCCTATAAATCTCTTTTCTTTTTACTTGTAGATCTCAGAGGCCATTCTAAATCCTCAATCTATTCATTTGTGTTAATAGTTGTGTGATCTTTAACACAAACACAAATTATTTCTAGATATACCTGCAAAGCCTCATAGGTAGGGATTTTGAGAGGCGGCTGGATCAGGGTGTGCGATGTTAGGATTCAGGATTTGATGCTGGCATTGATTTGTGACAGGATTCTAGGACTAAGAGTACCTTCCTCTGGTTGTGAGTCCTCTCTGCCCTGAGGGCAGGGCATGTGGGTGGACTTAAGGGCAGAAAGAGGGCTGTTATGGTCCGTGCTTTTTGCTTGCTGGGTTTGCTGTCTCCTGCCTTCTTGTTTCCCTGCCATGAACTGCCTTTTCTCCTCTATGATGACTGTCTCTCATGCCAGCCACTGTGAAACGAAACCTCTACACAATGTGAGCTAAAAAAGTGAGCCAAAAACATATTTCCTCCCTTAACTTTGGGTGTTGGATATTTTCTCTCAGAAGTGAGAAAAGTAAATATATGTGTGTGTGTGTGTGTGTGTGTGTGTGTGTGTGTGTGTATGTGTGTATATATATATATGTATGTGTATATATATATATATATATATATATATATATATATATAATTTCCTTTTCCTACTCCTAGCATATCAACAAGAAAAGTATTATGTGCATTAGGATATTCTTTAGTTTTCTCAAATATTTTATTACATGGAGTCAATATTGCACCATATATTCCCGAGATAAGTTCAGTAACTGATACTCTTTACATCCAGATTGCAAATAAAAATGTGGTTACGGTTTTTGCAACACTGGGCATCAAACCTAGGACTTCATACAAGCTAGACAAGTGCTGAGCTATATCCCTAGAACCAATTATTGTTGCCTGTAGTTAATGCTGCAGTCAGATGGGCTCTGTTTATATGTGATTATTTCATTCCTTCAACAAATATTGATCAAGTTGAGTACTTTTCTAGGTAATTGGGTATAAGATTAAACAGGCAGATAAACACTCTGACCTCATAGAACTTTTACTTTGTTTTAGTTGTTTATTTTGTTCTTCTTATAAAAAGTTTTCCCAATAGCATCATAAAATGAGATACTTAGGAATCAATCAAATGAAGAAAGTAAAAGACTTTTGTATTAAAAACTACAGCCCTCCAAAAAAGGAATCAAAGAGGATATCAGAAGATGAAAACATACACCATGTTCTTGGAGAGAAAGAACCAATATAGTGAAACAACATATTTCCAGAACTGTTAGGCAGATTTAACACAATCCTGATCAAAATAACAATAGCATACTTCAAAAAGCTAGAGAAAACAATCCTAAAATTCATCTGAAACCATAGAAACTGTCTTAGCTACTTTTCATTGCTGAGACAAAACACCCAAATCCCAAAATTAAGAAGGAAAGGCATATTTAGCTCACAGTTTGTGGTGGTTTCAGGCTATGATTAGCTGGCTTAAAGGCAGGTCGCATGGCACAGGGGCAACACCTCAAGGCTGCAGAAGACAGCAAAAGCAGTGAGAGCACAAGGGGGCAACAAGCCTCCTTTTACTCCCTTATGCTGTATGCAGGCTGCCCCAGCCAGGGCAAGGGTAACATTCACAGTCTCCAGGCCCTCCTCTTCCACAAGCTAAGGGTGTTTACAAAGTAGGGACCTTGGCTCCCTGATGAATCACTTAGTTGAACTTTCAAACTTTTCAAGTTGATGCAATGAACAACTTCCTAGAGAGGTAAGGGTATGTCCTTTTCACCCCAGGGTGTAGAACTGCCAAGTTAATTATTTAAGTTTCTAGATTCCTCAAGTTGACACAATGTATCAAACACAACAGAAACCTAGAACATCAAAAGCAATAAAGGCAAGGCAGAGGGTATTACAATCTGCAACTTGACAGTATACTACAAAGCTTCCATGATTAAAAAAACCACAGTACGAGAAGAAGAAAATAATAATGAAGTAGAAGGAGGAGGAGGAGGAGAGAAAGACTCCAGAACCAATGGAACGGATTAGAAGATGCAGAAACAACTACAAACACTCACAGCTACCTTATCTTTAACAAAGGAGCCAACATTTGCACCGGAAGGAAGCCTCTTTAATAAGTGGTGCTGGGAAAACTGGCTTTTACATGCCAAATATTAATATAGAACCATATCGCTCACCACACTCTAAACTAAAATAGAAATGGATCAAAGACCTAAATATAAAAACGGAAACAATCTGCTGGGACATAGAACGGGTAAAAATGTTAAAGAGATAGGTGTAGGCAAAGACTTGATGAACAAAACCCAGAATATATAGGAAATATTACAAATAATCAACAACTGGGATGATATCATGTTAAAAAGATTCTGCACAGCAAAAGAAACCACTGAGTGAAGAAACCACCCATACAATGGAAAAATAAATTTCCAGTTACTCCTCAAAGGAGTGACATCTAGAATATATAAGGGATGAAAAAACATCAGAAGTCCCCCAATTAAAAGACTCAATCTAAAAATGGGCATCTGAAATGAATAGATATTTCTTAGATGAAGAAGTACAAATATCATGTAATATATGAAAAAAATGCTCAACATCACTGGTCATTTGAGAACTGCTAATTAAAACAACACTGAGATTCCATCTTACTTCAGAAAGAATGGATGTCATCAGGAAATCCATCAATAATAAATGCCTGTAAGCTCTGATGAAAAAGAAACCATTATTCACTGTTGGTGGGACTATAAATTGGTACTACTGATATGGAAATCAGTATGGAGATTCCTCAAGAAATTAAAGCTAGAGTTTCTATTGACCTTCCAGTCCCCTTCTAGGTGTCTTCCTGAAAGAGTTAAATGCTTCATACCACAGTGTTATATGGAGACGCATGCTTACAGCAGCACAATTTGTGATACTTAAATCTCAGAAACAGCCCAGATGCCCAAGAATGGATCAATGGTTAAGGAAAATGGTGTTTTTATACACAATGGAGTACTGTTGTGCCATAATGAGGATAAATTTGAGACATTTTTAGGTAAATGGATGCACCTTGAGACCATGATTTTAAGTGAAATGAATCACAAACTCATGTTTACATACCACATGGCTTCTCTTGTGTGAGAAGTGCAAAGGAAAGAATCAGGAATGAGATAGCTAGTAGACACTGGGAAGTAAGCAGAAAATATCCAGAAGGGGAGGGAAACAAGGGAGAGAGAAGAGGACGCGATGGAAGGGAATGGGGATGAAAAATTTAAAAAATTAAAAGTTTTCAGGATGCGTAAATAGCTCTTTTTTAAATGAGAAGAGAATCAAGAGACAGGAGAGAGGACGGTAAAGGAGATGAAAGCATAATTAAGAAATGCTATATGTGCGCGCCGACTCCACATAAGAGACGTCAATGGTACATGCTACGAATATGTGTTTTAAAATGAAAAATGACATTAAACGATCTATTACAGTGTGTAAAGTATATGTATATATCTCGTTGTCAATCCCTCAGACAGCAATCTTTTCCCAAGAGTTTGTGTACCAGAAGTTAAAGTCAGCATCCTGACAGCTAAGCGTGAGATGTGGTTAGATGTAACCAAACCCTCCAGGGAGCCCAGGGAGGTCCTTTGTGAAGTCTCTTTCCCATGTTTCAGACAACTCAGAACTGCCTTTCAGCGAGCAAATTATTTTGGTGGCTGACGACGTAGCAGAGGGAGTGACATTCTTTCAGTCCCTGAAAGGCAGTCTAACCATCTGGCAGGTTTGGGATGGGACAGCCCATCTTTCTATGCAGTGTCTTGCACATAGCACTCAATAAATATGTGCTTACCAAATTAAACTGCCTTAAATCATTTTGCCTACTACTTATGCATTGCAGTATTTAAATTATCATGGTGAATCATAATTATATTTCATTCATTTTAGATAAATGTTATTGGGGTTAATAATATTTTATAAAATAAAAATTTAGAATTATAAACATATTTTCATGTTTAACTTAAAACACAGCTTTTAATTAAACAAAGAGGTTTAATTCAAATCAAGTTTCATTTCATTTAAATGTTTTTAATAAATATGAGCAATCTGTGAAATTAATAGCAGAGTCAAAATTTTATTGAACCCTGGTAATCTGTACTCTTACATTTGAAAGTCTATGTTGTTATTTATTATTGCCAATCATTTTACCTTTCTTTCTCCCAATTAATATATATAACTGTGGCCTCCATTTGAATTTCCCTATTAAAGAGATTATACATCGCTTTATATGTTTATTGGCCATTTCTTTTTTTTTTTTTTTTTGCGGTATTGGGGATCGAACTCAGGACCCTGCGCTTGCTAGGCAAGCACTTATTCTACTGAGCTATATCCCCAGCCCCTATTGGCCATTTCTGTCATTCCTGTTTTTCCATTTGCTTACAAATCAGACTCAGTTCCTGGTTTGCCTTTTCCCTTTTTATATCTTCTGAAGGACAGAAGTTCATTCTATTTACTCAAATTCACTGATTTCTCCTTTATGCTTAGTATTTTGTGTATTAATGATGCTCACCTATTCTGAATTCAGGTATATTTTCCCTCATGTTTTGTAAAAGTTTTGAATATTGTCTTTCATGTTTGAATAATTATTATGCATACAAATAAATTTTGTGTGTGAGGTGATTTGATGATCTAATTTTATTTTTCCCTCTTTGAAAACCAACTTCACAAGCACGATGTATACAGTGTGTCAAATAATCCATCATTTCACTTTAATCTGTAATGCTTCTGTCAAATTTTAAATTTCTACATAGGCATGGTTCTAATTCAAATTAATTGAATAATTTGTCTCTTTGCTATATACAATTAATTAATGGATTACTTTCTATTTGTCTGCTTCTAGGTCTGTTTCATTGGCCAATTCCGTTATAGTTATTAGGTATATTTAATTAATATAGCGCTATAATAAGTCTTGATATATGGCAGATTTAGTGTCCAAACTGTGTTCTTTTTCTTCAGAAGTGTTTGAATATCCCTGAGTCATGAGACATTTCACTACCATTCACAATAAGTCTGTGAAATTTCTTAAAGAAACCCTGTTAGGCCTTGAACTGCAGTGAATTCATGGATATATCTTGGAATGTTTTGTATCTACACTATACAGATTCGTTTGCCCCTTATTGTATCATAATCATTAATTCATTTAGAAACTTTAAAATTCTTTCTCAGTAAATACTAAATTTACTTTATAAAAGATCTCACGTATGTACACTTTAAAATTTATTCCTAAGTATAGTATAATTTTTATAACTAAGGGACATCGTTAGTGTTATATTTTAATCTATTTCATATTTATCTAGAAAGATAAAGTCACTCTTTGTATATTGTTTTCAATTCAGATATTGTTTAACAGATCATTTTCTCTAAAAATACATTCTCAGATTTATAGGTGTTTCAATGTAAAAAATCTTATCAACGGTAGTAGTTTTGTTTCTCCCATGAAAATCCTTATAGATGTATTTGTTTTCTTTATCTTTCATCAATTACCACGATATCCAAAACAAAGTAAAATAACAAGGTTGTAGTTGGAATCAAATAAACACAGAAGATATTTTATGCAATACTTGGGAACAAATCACTTCTTCTCAGTCAAAATCGTTCTCTATTTCTTGTGGTGGACTGTAAATGATCCCTCAACAGATAACCATGCTCTGATTCCAAGTATTCGTAAATGTTATGAATGTTAAAAAAAGATTTTCGCAGCTTTAGGATTTTGAGATTAGGAGCCTGTCTTGTGCTACTCCTGTGGGCTGTAAACGTCACCTATGTCCTTCAGAGATAGGTAGACAGAGGTAGAGAGAGAAAGGGGTAGAGGTGAGGTGACAGGGACAGACATACAGAGAGAGGCGGAGACAGCGGTCAAGCTGTGACACGGCAGAATAGGAGAGGGCCTGTGGCCAAAGGAGGCCTGCTGTCTGTGACATAATCACAAGAGGAGGCGCACCAGAGGTTACTAGGAAATGAAAGTATTAGGGAACGGTGTGCTTCCTAAGACCCGCAGAGGAAGCGCAACATTTTAAACACTGTAGTTTTAACCTTTGGAGGGTTTCAGATTCATGGCCTCCAGAATTGTGAGAATAATATCTGATTTTTAAGCTACATTCTCTACAGAAATTTCCTATAGCGTGACAAAAAATACTTTTAATTCTTAATTTTTTGTTATTTAGAATAATGATTGCTGCAAGTTTTAATTATGTGATTATTAGGAGGTTAAGAATGTAAATCCTAGTTTTAGTGTGTGAAGACTAAGGCTGAGAAAGAAATTTACTGCGTTGTTGTATGGTTTAAGGCAAACAATGCACATAGACTCATAGTCCTCTAAGGATAAGCTATTTGTTTTCCTAGAACTTAGCTTCAACATGATGCTCTATATTTGGATTTATATTTATGATGGAGACTGAGTTATAACGTTGCTTTCTTATACCTATTTGATTTGGGCTCCTGTAGTGAACTGGAGATTTTTTCTCCCTGTTTTTGGAAGTATCTATATAAAAATTAATGATCAGTTTTTAGGCCAAATTTAAACCGTGCCTGGAAGTCACCCATTATTCCAAGGTGTGGCCTTTCCTAACTAACACTTTCGTCACCAGCTCTATTAAATTAATAAGTAAGAAAATGACATTGAATGTGCGACATGCCTTGGATCCATATGTTTTCTCAGACTGTTTTGCAGTGGGTATACATGATGAAATTGCTGATGACTAACACTGCAATGAATTATTTAGCCTTTCACTTTAAAGGTTTGAATTGAATAAATTAACTTGTAGACTGATAAAAATGTTGATGTGCTATGAAGTTATTCTTATTAGAAAAGCTTTCTCATTTCAACTTCTCATCTTTGCTCATTAAATTAACTTTTATAACTATGCAGTGTGCAACTAAGACTGACTTCTACCACCGCTATCAGTAATTTTGTGTGAATTATAATTGAGTTTAGTTTTATTATGTGGATCATACCCCCTTTGTTTTATAACTATTTTTCACTTTGTACGGTTTTAGTAACAATTCTGTAACTATATTCCTGTGTAAAATAATAACAGCAACATTTTTTTGCAGAAAGCAGTACGGTCGAAGATTTCAATGGTTTGATCACAGTCTCCCATGTTTTTCTTAAACAGAATGTTAGATCTGTGGTCACTCTGGGTGCATCTGGCAAAGTATTTTTATTGCATATAAGCTGTCAAATGTCTATCATCTAAAACCGGATATATGCAAACTAACTTGACAAGGAAGTAGTAAATTATTAGGGAAAATAATGTAAATTGTTATTAATTCTTTGTTTTAATAAGTAGCTTTAAATAGAAACGTTATCAGATCAAATTCATATACCAAATCATACAGGAAATAAGTCATTTGACTGACTACAAATTTCTGTAAAGTCATAGATAAATTTTATTATGTAAAAGCAAGCTTCTGGTTGGGGATATAGGTCATCAACATAGTGCCTGCCTGGAAAGTGCAAGGTCTTGAGTTTAATTCCTGGTACCAAATAAAGGAACCCCCCCCCCCACACACACACACTAAAATAAAAGCAAGCTGCCTGGTTTTTCCTTTAAAGAAAAAGAGAAAACATGAAAGAAGGAATAAGAAAGAAAGACAAAAATCAGTTTTTATATCCGTAAGAGGGAATGATATATTTCCCTTCAGTTAAAATTAGGAATGTACATGACAGTAAATATTTAGTGTATTTTTGCTATGATATTCAAACCCAAAATATAGGTGGAAATACATTCAATTGGAATACATGTTAGTGTTGATATATATACACACAAACATATACAGATGTAAGAAATATTATTATTATTGGTAATGTTAATAATAGATGTAGGCTCCTAAAAGCGATTACAAGGATATTTGAAAAATCAAATCCAAAATAATTAGGAGGCATTTTCCTCATGCATTTATTTGAGAGGAAATGCCAAATCCTCTGCAACCAGTCAAAATTATCAATTAATGCTTATTTCTGGGAAGACACTCAACTTTTTAACAGTGAGATAAATGCATTTACAAAAATAATAAATTTTAGAACATAATGAATGATTGCTACTACCAAATTTCAGGACCTAAGATAGTACATACAAGCCATAAAATAAATCCCAAAAGTGGATTGACAGTCGAAATAAGTCTCAGAAGAAATTGGATTTAGATGAACTGTAATGAATGATTGGAACTACACCTAAAATAGGCCATTGTAAGAGAATTTACAAAGTTCAACCAAAAATATCATTGCAAACTAAAGACACCAATTAGACAAACACCAGTGGAAATTGCTGCAACCTGGGAGAAATATAAGGGACGGCTAACAAATGTAGAAGGGCTCACGAAGGAGACCCAGATTAATAGAAAGCGGGTAATTGCATTGTATCTCACCAGGCCCCACTGAGCTACTTGTTCTGAACAAAGCTTTGGTGTGATACTAGTAGTGTAATACCCTGAGGTTTATTGAAATTAAATCTAGCAAACTCATTGCTTATTTTTAAAGGATATTGTTCAGGTATATTTTGCTTATATCACATAGTTTCTTCATGAACCAGTAGCATAAATTCTTTGATCATTGTTCCAAGAACAGTACTTCTCTTGGACAATTCACTTCATTCTATGTCCTGTTTAATGACTTGTGCAAGTGAATATTTACAGCTACACATTCTGAACATCAGAATCCCAAAGCCCAGTTACTGGGGCAGAAATTGCCCGCCTAGAGTGAAACAGAAATACAGAGTCTGCGGAGAGAGTGGTCAGACTTTAGAGCAGCTCTCAGCATCTTCAGTCAATGACACAAGGGAGAGTGAGGCTTCCCAGCGGCACAGTGTGAGGAGAGCAAGGTGAGAGTGAGAAGGACGAGGTCTGCAGGGAGATCTACCACCGCCTGCCTTTCCCCAAACACTTCACAGCACAAAAGCCATGGAGGTGGAGACAGGATTCACTGGATGTGAGGCAGAACACCAGTCTGTTGTTAGATACTCTCCTGATTTTTCTACGTTACTTAATACCACCTGTGAGGGTAAAATAAAGCACACACAAATTAAAGAATGAGGAATGCACTGACTGTCCCTTTCAGTAAGGCACGGGCATCAGCAGTACACCTGTTCCAGCTCTCCTGTGTACATATATACATTTTGTTCTTCATTTTAAAGAGAAAAGAAAACCAAAATAAAAAGAAATATATAAACAAAACAGCATAGAGAACAGTAAGAATGATACAGATTTTCAAAAGAAGATATTTGTTTTGTTTTTTTATCTTTAAAATTAAAAAAAGAAAAATCAACAAAATTATGAAAGAGAGAAGTAATGAGAAAATAGTTTTTCTAGCCAATAATAAAATATACTTAAAACTAAAAGAAAAAAGAATGAGGACTGGACAAAGCCTGGGGGGTGGAATGTAAATAAATTATTTGGTTCAAGCACAAGCTAAGCTGAAGTAAAAAATGAGACTGAATACAATATTTGGTAGCAGATGTAAAAAGTTAGGAAAAGATCTTGGTAGAATCCAGTGCTAACGTCAAAAGGGCCCTTAATTTTGTTCTCTAACCGAAAGTAAAACTATTTTAGTTATTTGTGTAGGGTACTAATGGTTTTATAGAAACAATTATGTGATCATGCAATACCTGTTTATTCTAACAATTATATGTGGAGTACCTACTGTTTTAAGATATCATGTTAAGTTTCAGGACGTTGACATAAGTTGATTTTATGTATAAAATTTAACCAGAATGTGTTTAATAGTTTTGAGGTAACAAGCACAATACCAGGTGCTTAGAATTAAATAGGAGGATATGTATAAGGAAGACAAAAACACAAAATAATAGGGCATGTTGGATGTAGGAAAGTCATGTAAACAACGCACAAATGCAAGGGATAGTGAAAAGAAAAAAGAGATTAATCCAGTTGCCCACAGAGGACAACCACTGCCAGATTTCTCAACAGCGTTGGTGTTGCCCTTAGGAACACATCCCTTACCATGTGAAAAACTAACGAACCTCATGCCCTCCTGAGGACTATTGTCAGCTTGTGTCTTAGTCTAAAATTCTACCTTAGTACCCTACTTCTTTGGATACCTGGGCTTATTTTTATGATTAATCATGGAAATTTTAGCATCTAAATTAATGAGTGGCACAGCCTTCTCCAAGGTGCCATCAGGCGCCCTAAAAGTTTACAAATAATAGGTGTAGAGCAGATTGACCACTGGTGGTCAACTTATAACCCCCGCTGAACTGAGAAAGCGTGGTGCCGGGTGCGGGAGGCCCGCCTGGGGACTGCCGCCAGCAGCGTAAGAGGCAGAGCTGGAGAAGGAGGAGGGGGCTGTTGGGAGATGAGAGGCTGTCGGGAGCTGGTGGTTCTCCTGGAGGAGCTCGTCTTGCTGCCTTTCCCGATGAACTTGGTTGTATTCATCCTCCAAGGAGCTCAAGACCTTGCTGGCACTGAGGATGGCTTCGGTTCATTTTGGGGGAGCTCTGGTCCTCACTCTGAGCATCGCTTCCTGGCTCCAGAGAGGAAGATGGCGCGCTGCCGGTCTCCTAGAGAAGCTTGCTGCGTTGGTTTCCCTGAGGGGAACTCAGCTTTTTTCATCACTGGAGGAGCTCGGGACCTCACAGTTGCTGAGGACGGCTGTGGTACTTTTCAGTAAAGCTCTGGTTCTTTCTTTGAGCACTGCTTCCTGGCTCCAGTGCAGATCCCACAGCCTGCTAGCACAGATCCTTCAACCCGCTGGCACAGACTTCCTAGATTCCACCACTGACCTTTGGTCCTTCCCAGTGCAGATCCATGAAACAGGACTGCTTGAGATATTGTTATGGGCTCCGGGCCTCCAGTTGGACTTGTGGGAGGTACTGTTATGAGCTCTAGGTCTTCACCTGGACTCATGCAGGACATTTCTGTGTGATCGAGGCCCTCGGCTTGTTTCCTTGGTCTTAGTGTGTGGACAGATTTCCTGCACTCTCTTGTATATCATTCTTTGGGTGACTATTACAAATAACCTTAGAAAATATGTGTCCTGCATTATATTGTTCACCTTGCAAAAATAAGCCCCAAACGAGCACAAGGCCCCTTGGATTTGAGGTGGGAGAGTCCCCTACACTGATGACAACACCTTACTCCAGCTTTATGCCCTTCCCTAACTATCAAGTACCCTCAGGGACAATTCCCAGGCCATCTCTCCTGATTCTCCCAGCTCATGGCTGTCAGAACCTGCAGTGCCCAAAGAATACAATGTTTATAAGCCCTTAGAAGGGTTGGTGCTTTTACCTTAGACTAAGTTGGCTTTAGTTGTCTGGTAGCCTTGAGCAAACCCAGATCTCCCTCTTTCCTCGCTTGCAGTTCTCAAAAATAATGTAGAACCAACTGGGTACACAATATCCTTAGATAGGGGAGGGACTGGCCTTAACACCCAGAGTTCTGTTCCTCACTCCATAGAAAATCTAAGTCTTTCAGCACTTTAGCCCAGCTTGTCCTGTTGTCCCTGTGTCATGTCACCTGGGCCACCTAAGATGCAACTAGTACATCAACAGCACAGACTTCTGTTTGCCCTGGGTAGCTTTCCTGAGCTTTTAGGGACCAACGTTTAAGAATCCTCGGTGCTTTTGTTTTCCTGTGCTGCCTTTGTACAGTGAACTCTCCACCTGTAAAGGTGCGCTTACTTAGTTGTTCTGTTTCACTCTACCTGGGCAAGTTGGTCATCAGCACAGAGTCATTCTGTTCCACTGTGGCCGGTGAGAGACCTGAGTGCAGATCCTGAGGCACAGAAAGACTGTCTCACCAAGGCTTGCCTAGTGTTCAACAAAAATAAATGCAACTATCATCTGAAACAGGCAATGGGGTGGTTTTGGAAGTCCAGAAATTTCAGTGTACTTCTAACATTCTTGAGTCTACTGAAATGCACCATTCAAAATAATGAAGTTTAATGATGGCTGAAAACCAAACCTCCTCTTAAGTTTAGCAGTTCTTGCAATTAAATACATGCCCAGCCTTCAGCTCAATCTGCCATCTGGCTCAAGGAGCTGAAAGAAGCCTTTCAGTGTTCATACTTTCTATTACATAGGAAATCCCTTCATCTCAGATAATCTTTTCACTATGTAACGTTTTAATGATGTTACTATCTACAGTCTATAAAAATTCTTCCTCCTCTGCTTCTCTAATGCCTGAGCTATTATTGTCCACCTTTCTGCCTGGATTCCTTTCCAGTTCACCAAATCAGAACTTTTTAGCTAAGAAAAATATTATACTTCTTTGACATGAAAGGGATTATCAATATTTACTTTTCCTGAGTGATGTGCTTCTCAAGAATGAATCAACTCCAGGATCCTGAACCCAGAATCCATTTCCTAGTATAATTTATGTTTTTAAATATTTCAGTTCAGGTCCCCAAGAAGCAGAACTTGAGATCTATTTGACTTGTGATCTTAATGCAAAACCTATGAGGGAGCAAAACAGAAAAAAACAGGGCAACAGAGGAAGCAGACAAAGCGTGGAATTAGAGGAATCTGGCCACAGAACGACCCCAAAGATATATCCTAATTCATCTGCTTACGAGCTAGGAGACAGTCGGAAAGCAGAACACAACTTTCCTGGAACTTGAAAGCAAAATAACTCATCAAGCATCAAATATTTCCAAATGAAGCCAGGCTCTTTATTATATTCATGAACAGAAACTAGTACAGAAAGCCACCCCCAACTACACAGGTAATTAAACCAAATGGAGGATAATTTCAAGTTTCTAAGTATATCTGGATGTTTATCCATTTAAATATGTGGGTCTACAGGTTTACCAGAAACATGACATGATGCATTCAGAACAAAGAACCATCAATAATTTAACTTCCATTTCCCACATTCTAATCAGAAGGCCATGATGAAATACTGTACTTCACAGTATCAACATTTCAGAACCAAGGATGTAGATCTTAAAACTCAGTGAGGGAGAACAATTTTTATTATAGTTTTTGATGACAGTTGTCTGCTTCCCAAAAATTTATTTGTAACATGAGCAACAGCTTAGATGTTTGTCTCTGAAAAGCCTGAGGGACTTTCATTATTGGGCATTTCCACAGGTGCCTATGGGTCACAGGATCTTCACTCTCACTTCAGCCTCCCTACCATTTATCTTAATCACATCTACCTTTCCTATATGAAGTGAGGACGCATAGCTTTCAGTGTTCTTGGATCCCATCATCCTCAGTTTAAATTATGCAGCCAGCCTTGATCCAAGAATCTCCCGCTTCATCCTGCGGAGGACAGCAACCACCAAACACCTCACAGTTCTGCTATTTTCATGTTAGTGACGTATTAGCCTAGAGATTCTCTGAGCAAATATTAAGATAGTGCCTTCTTAACACTCACAAAGAAAAGCAATCTTAACATTTCTGCTTTATGTCAAAACTTTTTTTTGTTCCATTTGCTGCAAGTGATTTTCATGTTACTGCTTCCCATGGTCATACAAATGAACACTTAGGACTGGCTGGAGGCATCGCTAGGAAAAATGTGATCCCAAGCACAGATGAGTGATCCACATCATTAGTGTCCCCTTTCTTTTCGCATGTTCTTCAGTCCCAGCTTCAGCCTAGGCTAGCACCCCAATATCCACTTCTGCACGTATTTTATCAGTTTCTGCAAATACGCATTAATCACGTTCTGCATTTTGTTTGAGGCTGTGCATGTTATTTCATCCTGGAGAAAAACTATACTTTTTTGCTTGGGCTGTTCTGGATTTGAGCCTAGAATTGACCTGACAATAAGGACAGGTGGCAGGTATAAATCTCAAATAAAATAAATATTACCTTTCTGTGCATGTGATCCAAACTATGGTCTCCAGCAAGTGTAGTTTTTCTGCAACTGTCAGTGGCTGCCTTTGCCAGGAAGTACAGTTTAGGAGAATTTGCGGGGTTAATAGTCTCTTGTTCATTCATCAAAGTATTGACATTCCAGATCTTACTATCTCAATTTTACAATTTAGTGCCTGGATATCAGAATCTGTTCGTTATAAGTTCAATATCTCTCCTATGTTCTGTTAGACATTGGTCTGATGTTCTGAACGTTTTGTGAATGATTAGTGTTTTCTTAAAATTTGACATATAGCTCTTCATACAACTTACTGTGTGAACTGGACAAAGCCATTTGAGCCATATATGCCTCCCCCTGCCCCTAACACAAGAATAATAAACTTTATCCAGTTTGCAAAATCAAACTTTAATAATAACAAACCAAAAAACAAGAAAGGTTCTAAATGCAAGAGTTGTAAAGCAAGACTCTAGAGAGAAGTAAATCACTTGTGCTTTAAACCAATATTTTTCTAATAAGATGCATTATACTAAGTCTTGTGCTGAGTTCAGTAGATATAAACACCTTTAGAGTAAAGAAGATTCTAATAGGCAAGTAAATCTCTAACAGGAGTATTGTTCACTGAGGGACATAATCCCAGAATGGCTCCAGGTGTGCACCACAGCAGGAGCAAACCCTGGGCTCTGGGCATATGTGACTGATAAGGTGAAAGAAAAGAGGGAGAAAGGACGTTATAAGAAAGATTTTTAAGGTCATGAGACAAAACAGAAAATTAGTGCAAATTTTGAGTCTGGGGGGAGTAAGTATGGATTTGTATGAGTTGAACACTGATGATCAGAATGGTGCCCTCAGCAACATACCTAGCGTGAGCATACAAAAGTAGATACCCAAGCCAGAGGCATAAGTGAAATACACAGGAAGAGGAGTAGGGAAAAACAGATGGAAATTCACATACTAATAGTAAAAATTAAAGTGATATTCTTAATAAAGTTCAAGATGAGGAAGAACTCTTTGGCTATAAATATTTGATAACTTGAAAATGCCCAGATTTAACCTTGAATTAAAATTATTTATGAAATGGTGCTGGCAGAAATGTTTACACTGCACTGCATTAATGTAAAAAAATGCCAAATAATAGTAAAGCTTAAAATCATACAAGAAGCAGTATTTTAAATTTTAGTATCTTTATGATTATAAAAACAAGCATTTCGAAAATACTGCTTCACCGGATTCTTGCATTCTTGTAAGGTGTGCAGGACATTTACTCTGTTTCCCAGCTAAGCTAATAAAGGCTGTGTCACATACAATTGTTAGGGTGAGCTCATACAGGCAGGAAATGACGAAGATGAGACCAACGCACAAGTCAGATTCCTAACCGAAGGCAGTGCAGTGGCGCAGCCTAACGGAAGACAGTATTTTCGTACTTTGTGTGCTCACCTGACGATAGAAACCGTGACAGTCACTTCCTTCACTCTGGGGGATGGGGAACATTAGGAGCAAGCTGGGGTGATGCAGGTGAAAACAGAAGACCGTGAGTTTGAGGACGTACAGAGCTCTTTGGTTACTATTCCAGTATAACTTTCTCCTGATGATGAATTTCAGATAATAGTGATAATCACTGCTGGAATTAATTTTCTATCTGACTATATTATAACCATTTACTCTAGCTGATTTGCTTTTACTGGCAATTATAGCCTCTCACTATTAACTTAATGCATGCATACTTTCCTACTATCCATATATTTTATGTGATATTTAGAAGTTTGGGGCATAAAAACTATAAAGAAAATCTATATAGCACACATTAAATTACACTCACACTATTGAGAGCTTCAATAATACTAATGCCAACTTCCACATTTAAATAAAATGCTGCTGCTCATAGTCTGCAGGATACGTACTCTTTTGAGTAAAAATGATGGATTGGCCCTGTGTCATCTACTCTCGGGCCCTGTGACTATCTTATGATGTGATGATGCCTATTTATGACAGGGATGGACTAAGTTAGCAATATATATATATATAAACTGACTGTAGCTATATGGAGAAAATGTTCTTAGACTCATACAGCAGTATAACTGTTTTAGCTTGTTTGACCGATTACGACTTTCTGCAAAGAATAAGAACATTTCACATCCCTGATGAAGACAGACAGACAAACTGGCATGTCCTGTGTGTGTTTAAGGTCAGGAGAAACCTAGGTTTTTGGAGTTAAAAGTAACATGATATGCGAGAGTGTTCATGGAGAGAGACGGAGAGTAAATACGAGCCTGAGTGGAGAGATTGATCCCACAGAAACAGAAAAAAGGAAGGTAGTTTCAATTTTCCCAATTCAAGTGTTTTGCAGTACCTCATTCTTCACAGTTTTCTCACTTTTGTCTCTACTCTGATTTTTTAGGCTATTGATATATTTTCCCAGTTTTGTGAATTTCTTAACTCTTCATTCAAGTATAACCTTTTAAAATGCTTGTATCTGGTAATCTGAACAACTAATTTGAAGACAACGTTATGTGACATAACAACCATTAGTGAATTCCTACCTTCTTGTCTAGTGAAACTCTGTATCATTTCTAATGGTATTTTGTTTTTAATTTTTATTTTCTTTAATGGTTTGATCAGTCTTGCATTCTTATGTCTGGTAATCTGAGCAACTTCATTGAAGATAACAATATGCAATATGACACCCACTGCTAATTCCTATGATTTTCTTCGAAACCCAGTATCATTTTGATTGTCTTTTCTTTGTTTTGCTTTTGTCTGTGTTGTTGGTATTTAGCTATTGATCTTTTTTATCATCTTCTTTAAAATAAAATGAATATATTGAGTTTTCTCCTTTGCTGTATATTCCATGATGTCTACACAGTAACCCCATCATAGTGAGCAATGAGTGAATAATGCTTTTTGAGTAAAAATGACAGAAAAACAACTATATTAACTACTAAGTAATAAGAAGTTGACCTATAATGTGGTGTCTAATCTCTGAGCTTATTTTCATTACACTGGTGTTCTAAAAGCAATATAGAACAAGTACACTTATTTAAGTATGACTAATGCTGCTAATCAAATCCACAGAACAGCTCAACCATTGCCCATGACCCTGAAGTATAGTAGTAAAAACATAACAGATAAATCTGTAGTCTAAAGGAACTTCCGTCCTAGGGAATAAAAAGTGACAAGAAACAAATGTATAAAGACATAAGTGGGACAATGAAAAGAACATCTGGGGAAAATCAAATAAACAAAATAAATGAAGCTCTGTAGTTTGGGAACAATGCAACTTAATTTAAAGTGGTAAGAAAGGACCTCACTGAAAAAACACATATTTTGCCAAAGACCAGTGAAAGTAAGGAAGCGAGTCACAGACATCTCACAGAAGAGCCATCCAAGCAAAATACTCTTATTGCACACCACTGCATCAGCGAACACGGAACAGGAAAGGGCCACTTTTCCTGTATGAAAGCAGATGAACAAGCAGAAGATCACATCTGAGAAACAATGAGGTAGCCAAATAGGTAGAAATATGTGCATCGTAGCCATCATCTGAAACATCCACCACCACAGTCAGTCTGAGACAAGTTTTAATGAAAGAAATAACATACATATTACAGGGGTATCTGCCACAGGAAACCACATACTAACGTATACTGATGACAATCCGTGTAGTTTTGAAAGAAGCAGGAGGCAGTGTTAGACTGCAACAGCCAGAGGCAAGTGACAATAGGCAAGTGACAGTGATGTCTAATAAAAAGATTCCAGGACACAAATAAAATAGAAGGCATTGACATCTACAGGAGAAATGGTAAAGTATGAAATGGTTGTCCACATAACTAGCCTACTAAAATTAGCATGATTTCTTAAATTTGTTGACATAAATTGTCATAATAAAAGGACCTGTGTGTATTTCTATGTGCATGTGTATTACAGCCCTACTCTAATATATAAGCACAAATCAGAATAGGCAAAAAGTTGAATTAAAAACCTTCTAGATTAGAAAGGTTTAACAAAAGTAAAAAACAGAAAACAAATTGAAGATGAAAGTGATTACGTTGACTGGAGGATGTCAGCTGTCTAGAGCAAGCAGAAAGAAAAAACATTATGTGATAAAAAAGAAATAAGAATTTTGACTGTATGGATAGATTGCTATTGCTGTTAGGGTTCCAGAGTGCATGAACTCAAAATATAAGACACGCTAACAAGCGGGGTGCTTGCCGTTAGACTTGTGAGAGAATGCTGATCACTGACGATGCCCGAATCCAGGACGTGCCTTGGGGTTGGCTGAGGTGTATTAAAGTCAGCGTAAGTGGCATGAAGGTATTCAAGCCTTGGCAAGCCGGTAGCGATGCTGCCATATGATACAGGAGTAGTGAGCTGACCGCAAGTGCTACGGGAGCGTGATATATAAAAATAAAATTTCTATAATAACAGCATGCAAAGATGAAGGAGATGACCTAGTGTTCTTAGAAAATTTCGGGGAGAATATATAAGCTATTAACAAGTGCTAGTAATATGGATATTAAATTGCTCCTTGGTCAATGTGTAACTGCTTGATTTCAGATAACCAGTCACTGGTCATGAAATTCTAAAACATGCATCCCAGGAAAGCACACACATGTTAGCTGTGATATTTTATTACTATTAGCCGTTATATTTATCATTCTTGATATAATATTATATCTCAGGCTTCTATAGGATACTGCATACGGATGACTCCACTAACTGGTCATGCATAGTTTGAAATAACATAGGAAATGAACTTGAATCTGAATTCAGTGAGATTTAATAATCCTTTTATTAGAAAGACTTAAGGTTATGACATTGATCTAGCTTCCCTTTGTTTTTCACCCATTATCTTGTAAATTTTGCCTCCTTGCAGATCCAGCTGCAGGCCTATGACATAACAGATGGATTTACTCCCTTCAGGTGATTTATTTTCTGACCCATATAAATGTCAGAGTGACATAAAGGAAAAAAAAACATTTCTAATAAAAAGTGAAGTCTAAATATTCACTAAAATGTACAATTGTTGAATATTTACATGGTGTTCTCCCTCTTCCTTCTTGTTAATATCCTTTCACTTTAGGGTCAACTATTTACTGAGTATAGTGTTAAAACTATAAGATTTAGGATACCAAGGATATATATGTATTATATATGTATATAATACCCAGCTCTTACATATAAGCTTTGAGAACAGTTACTTGTTGGAGTTAGTCCAGACGGTGGAAACCTAAGGGTATGGAAACACAAGGATGAAGGTTTGCAGTGCAGCACAGTTTCTGGCACAAGGAATCAGACAAGACAACAGCACTGGAGAGAAAGGAGCTAAAGACCACACAGAGGACAGGAGTTCGCACCTCTCTGACTCCTCAGACACGGTTAAAAGTGTGCTCCCCTGGGTGGCACTCAAGCCAATCAGTTGACAATCCAGGTGAACCGTCCTTGATCTCATCTAAACCTATATTCAACCTCACAGAAATCGCTGCTACCAACCGGAGCATAATATTTCAGTATTTGGCCAAAAGGACAAAAATGGACAAGTCCCTAAGCAGGAATTTATGCAGAAAACAAAATATAAAACTGTTAGCACGGCTGTAAGAACCATCAGGAGCTGTGTGGTAACTCACAAATTAGCAAAAGTAGGAAGATGCGCTCAAATGTAGCGCTCAAGTGCACGAAGAGTCAGCACAGTCTGGGAGTTACTGGGAGTTACAGTCCCACGGTAGAACACAGAACTGTGCTGGGTCCTACTTTCAGATGCTCAGTGCTAGAGCACAAGTAGCCACTGAAAGGTATGTGTTCAAAGTAATGACTGAGGAGAGAGCAGGTAACTTTGCCTTCCTGCTGTTTGCACTGTAATATACTACCACCAGTTTCCGCTGGAGAGTTGGCGAGGCTACCTGGAAAACAAAGCAAGAGACACAAAACTCTGAAAAGGAGCAAATCACAGGCTATAGCAGATAGCCCACAAGTCTCGGGAGCTTTGTAAATGTGAGATTTGTCGGTGAAGTACAGTCAAGGCTTTCAAGTCAGTAGCGGCACAAGAACATTCCATTTCATGATGCAGTCATTTGCTTAAACTTTATAGTGACCTCTGCCTGGTGGACACAAGGAGAGACCTTTAAAGATCATGTGTGAGAGGCCTCATGTGCCAGATGTAGGCGCTGCGTCCCTTCTCTAGTGGCAAAATCTGCCTAGATGTCTAGGCAGAATTAAGTCACCCAGGTAGACCTGCATCTAAGGGATGTGGCATGTTAGTACCTCTGTGACAGTGATCAGAGAGCAAACAGACCCACTTTAATAGGCTACTATATAGTTATTTGTTTTGAGTTGAAGTGATTTTAAAAAACTATCATATATGTGGCAATTAAAATTTTTCTTTATGTTTTTAGTAACCTAAAAATATTGAATAGTATCCTATTCAATATTTTCAACATCATTTCTATTTTGCAAATATTCCTATGGAGATAACCTTCCTGGTATGTTACCAGATATACCTGAGACCAGGACAATTAACTTTGAATTTAGGACATGACCTTGGAAAAGTCACTTACAATCTTTTAAAAATAATCATCATTCTCCTAGGGTTTTTAACTCTATAGCAGGTCTACAGCAACCCACCAGCAGTTTGTCAGTTATAATGTAAACATTCTTGTTGGTACTGGCTCCAGAAGCAAGTCCCTGTGCCTGTGTTCCAAATAAATTGTGAATCCCCAAATCTTTCCAGTTTAAAATCTCTGTGACTGCAATTCTGTGACAGATTTGAGTGTGATTTTTCTGTTTTTCTTCAGACTTTCTTACTGGTGAGATGAATGTGGCTGCTCCAAAGGCATTTGCTGTTAGGGAGAAAAGCAGACACTTACTACCCCTTTCAAAGGCGAAGAAACCAAGACCGTCTCTGCTATGTATAAACAAAGCATTTGTATGTTGTCCACTCATCTCCCACTGCCTGAGAGTTTCTGCCTCAGCTGATGCTCTAACTCTGTGGCATGGATTTCGGAATAAAAGTGAGCCCGGTGTCTCCAACAGGTGCCAGCTTGGAGACTAAACCCCATCTAGAGGACTTGCTTTGTTTTGGTGATAATACGTATCAGTTGTTTAGTTCTGTACCATGTACTGTCACAAATATCATAGCTATTTATATTCCTGTCATAGCTCACCGGAGTTTGGCATGACTGTGACTTTCAGCTCCTGAGATGTGTCTCTGAAAGAGGAATGAGTGCATTTACCTATTCCAAATTGTTTTGTTTTGCTCCATTTCTGCTTGATGCCTCATCTTTCATTAATCTCTTTGAGCGGTGGTGCCGCTTAAAATAACATCTGGGAAATGAGGACGATTTATAGCAGAGCATAGCTTCCCAGGCAGTGTGCTCTCGCTCTCTCTGGGCTCAGAGGGTGCGCTGTCTTCACCGACTACCGGCTGGCCGCGTTCTGTGCGGGAGGAGCAGAGAGAAGAATGCAGCCTGTCAGTAGATGAGTCTTCACGGAAAGACAGGTGCGCAATTTGTCATGGGTGGGGCCTTAGAACCAAAGGGATCTCAGAATAATTTACTCATTTACACTTTGTTTTATAAATTGATAAACTGAGATTCAGAAATATTAAATAAGCTACCTGAGGTCACAAAAAGTGTGAGCATCAAAGCCATCCTGAAAATCCTAATCTTCCCACTTACAATTAGGTTTTCTTTCCTTTCCTTTATTTTTTGAGTAGGAGAATTTATTGAAGAATAAGAAATAAATATAACTCCTGAGAGGCACGCGGTGCCCTGAACGGGCTGCCTACAATTAAGTGTGGTCTTACTTTTTCCTCTTCTTTCCCCTTCCAACATTTTGAGACCTTCCAACATCTTCTATATGCTTAGTTCTGTATGTTTTAATCTGGTTAAGCAAATAAGCACCCAACAGAATGGACTGTCACATATTAGTTACTGATATTAGTGGCAGTTGTGTTTTGGGGCAGGCTGTTTATCTGGGACAGCCTTTGCTTTATTCTAACATCTTGCCTTAGAGAAGATATAAAAATTGTGATGCTTCACACTTTGGGACTAGCAAGCGTTTTTATCATAAGCCTTGAATCACATCACAGTGTCAGACTCTGAGCTGCTGCATTTCCCAGAGGCTTATGAAGTTCATTCTTAAAGCAGGCAGGGGCCTCAGCAGTGAATAGTGTTTCTGACATCACTGTTGGGTGGTGTGTTTGTCTGCACTGTAGGGTAGAAATGTTGACTGGCATGTAGTGCTGTCCACTTACTATCTCGGGACCTAGCTCCTTATTGCTGTTTCCATGTTCCTGAATTACGCCAAGCTCTGAGCCAGTCACGCTCTTTCTCTCTCTCTGCTCATTTTCCTGTCCTTGTAATGCATATAAGAAAAAATACCTGCCCGCCAACTTACCTTACAGGAATACCATGAGGACTAATGAGACCAACTGCTTAAAAGCACTTGTAGCACAAAGAATGACATCAATTATCTCTTCCTATTAACCTCACGAGACGTAATTCATGACTTTATAAAGTGCCATTGCACGGCCGTTTCAGCTGTTCAGTGACAACTTACAAAAAGCTTTTTCTACTTTGTAGTTGTTCAGTTCTTATAAAGAGAATAATTGCATGGGAATACGAAAAAGCTTTCTCCAAACTGCAAAGGCTAAGTCTAGAAAACTCATACTATGCAACTGAATGCTAAGACAAGAAGAAACCTAGATCAGAGTTTGTGATGCACGGAATAATTTAACTTTTGCCTCCGTTTTTCTATGAACAGGGACTCACTATCTCCTGAGACTCACTGTAAGACAACAACCAGAGAGGAAAGCCACTGTACGGCTATCGAATAAACAAAACTGGTGGAGAAGACAAATATTTTGTGTGTGCACAGTAGTGACACTTGAGTTATTTCCTATCCTTACTGAATAGTTTTTACTTCTTCCTTCCTTTTCCCCCTTTGATTCCTGTTCTTTATAGCCACGTTCATATTTTTATGTCTTGTATAAAATGTGGTGTTCAAAGATTAATCCAGCATTAGAGAACGCGGTATGGGCAGCAGCCATGAGCTGTACCACGTGGCTCCCCTTTAAAGTGAAAGAAGTGCCAACTGACTGCAAGGAGTACAGATGTTTGCCAGACCTATGATGATCTTGATATAGTGCTAGTGCCTGGTCATGGCTCGCTAGTGGGGACCCCTTCTGTGGGGCATCTTTGGGCTTGAGATTCCCACTGGGCTGCGTGACATTCTCAGAGCTGCCCCCCTGAGAGAGGCACCTTCTGCTCTGTTACCCCTCCTTCCCCTTTCTGCTCATATATATCTGACCGTATCTGAAGGTTTTCCCTGACGACTCTTTTCCTTATTCTTCTTTACCGTTTAAAATTATTTGCCCAGATATCTCAGGTATGTCTAACTGCACACTGGCATCTACTTTACGGTGGATGCAATTTAACAAAATATATTATCTGCTTAGCCTTGCTTTGGTTTTTTTGCAGCATCCGTAAACAAAGAGTAGGATTCGACAATGGCTCCGATTAAGGTTCTAGGGTGTGGGGCGCCTCAGACCCCTTCAGTTACTCTACTCCCTCACCGTTACCAGCAGAACTGCTGGGGATCTCACCAGCAGTCTGAACACACTGCACACCACATGAAGAATTTCAAGCACCTTCCCACTCGTTTTTGGGAACTTTACTTAAGGGCTCAGGAAGTGCTTCATGCCTGGCCTCCGGTCTGTCAGCACTGTGTAGGGGAGTGCTGCGGTTAATCCCCAGACAATCCCTTCCTGCCTCAGGCTTTCACCAAGACCGTCTTCCGTACGTGGCCTCTAATCCCACTGAGATCTTCTCGCCGGGGCCTCCAGAGGCTTTTACCCTCAGCACTCGCACTCCTGTTTCTGGCTTTGAGCACCAAGGCCTGTTCCTCAGAACAACTACGGCACAAGTACAGAGCCCCCCAGGTCAAAGTACAGTTTTTCTCCTATCTGATCCTGCGTCTGTGCGCTTCCTAACTTTGTGCCCAGTGATCTTAGTTATTTATGTGAACTCATATTTCTCCTAAATAAGGAGAGCATGCCCATTTCAAGACGTTTCAGGCGATAACACTTCCCAGTCCACAGTTACGACTGAAGCTGGAGAGCAGCCAAGTGAGGCTGAGCTGTCCGTGTCCCTCTCACCAACCGCCCCTCCTTCCTCCCCTCTCCTTAAACATGTTCTGTGGGTAACGGCTTCACACGGGACTCTGACAAAAATGTGTGTGCTTAAAATATAGATACACACTTACCTAATCCAAAGGTGAGACGGTAGCTCAAAGTCTACACTTCAGCTTCTCCACAGAAGGAATTTGCCTGTCGCTTTCTGAAATTCGAAAGAGATTGGTATTTTCTGAGAAAAGATCCCCACATCTTAAAAAAGAATTGATCACATGGTAAAAACGATGACTGTCCATGATGGCAAGGTCCTGCCCTCACAGAACATTTTCAGGAAACTGAGCCACAGCACTGTGACCAAGGTAGTACCGAAACAGAAATACTCTAGTCAGGCTTCTCTACCAACTGTCATTCACATGTTTAGGAGATATTTTCTATAACAGTGATTTCAATGTAAACAAAAAATGCAGAAGCTCCCACTTTAAAAATAAAATTACAAAACCATAGAAACTGAATTTAAAAAGAGAAACAGAAATGTAAAGAGAAAAAAGACTAACAGCAATATGAGAGTGCTGCTAGGATGCGGAGAAAAGTTTAAAATTCTGTCTGGAGAACTGGAAGGCTAATTCAAGCACACCATGTCCTTTCTCTGCAGGATGTCTATCTGTGACTCATAGATAATTTATAGATCTATTGAATTAGCAAGTTAGACACAAGTGCGCCTACATCTGCCCATGCAGCTGAAAGCAATAATCTCGACTGTGGTGTTATTGTGGATTTTTAAAAACAGACACTTTCTGTAGCCAAGTGAAAGAGAATTTAGCTTCTGTATAGCTGTTGAGAGGGGAGATGAATCACAGGGAGGAGTCTTTAGAGATTCAAACATGACAAATAAATCTGTGGCCTACAGTGGAAAGCCTTAGGCACACAGATGCCAGACTCAGAGGCACAGTGACCTACTGAGCTGCAGTCCACCTGGTTTGGTTTAAATCTCTAGGTGTTTCTGGAGTGCGTGTGAGCCACGCAGCTCCTGCCTTCCACTTGTGGTCTTCTGCAACTTTGACCTGCGTGGTTTCCCAGCTTCTCCAAACCAGATGCTTCGTGAATGTTCACATCACTTGTCAGCCAAGTGGACTTAATCAGACATTTAAGGAAAAGGGGAACTCTCATTAAATTTGTAGGAGGTATTTGAATTTTATATTAAAATTCCTTTAGCTTAAAATCAGTTTCGATTTTAAAATACCATAGCAACCCAAAATACACTATCAGGTAATACTACGTCACGGAAAGCCTCCATACACGACAGATGTGTCCTGACAAACCCTGCCATCATGGGGATTCATTTTTTATTAGCAGCTCTTGACCTGAAGAAAATGCAAGTCTTTCTTACAACCCCAGCCCGAATCTATTGCACTTCTTGCAGATAGATGGTTACGAGAGAAATAGGCTCATGAAGAGTAGTTCAAGCATAGCACATCCATTTTGTTGGCATTAGGGTTTTTCTATTAATTCATACGGATATTAAATATTCAATGCCTGCCTTATAAATTAGTAAATAGAGGATATAAGAATATGTATTTCACTTTATGCTCCTTGGATGGCTATATGAGACTATCAGTAACGTGGGGCACAGTAGTTATGTGCTCATATTTTAAGGCGTAAGGAGACTTACATACCATGCTTAGAAATTATTAAACTATCAGCAAATTGGAGAGAAATAAGTTTCAGGTTAATTTCTGTGAGTAAAGAAGTGGGACAAGAACATTTGTCTCTCCTGAAAACTTGAAATGTTTAAAGGAAAAAAATACACACGTATATATTTCCTTCTTTCCGATTTGCTTTTGAATATGAGGAAGTTTCACTGTTCATATGTGTCTATACATGTATATATGTGTACCCCTATTAACTTAATTTGTTATCCTAATTTTTCTAGAGAAATACACAATAAAATCTAAACTATCCACAAATTTTCCATATAATTCACAGTACCTTCCATGATACTGGGCTTTGATTTAGGCTTCATAAAGCTCATTTCACCCGCATGTAAAAACAATGAGAACGATAATTCCTTGGTGGCAGTTGGTGAATTAAAATCAGTTATCTTTCATTATAAGCTTTAGAAAGTATTTCTTTACGAGTTACCATACTGTGACTATTTCCTAAGTGTACTATTGAATGTTGATAACATACAATGTTGTTTTCTGTTACCCGGAGGTGACAGAACACAGTAACATTGCGACTTGCAGTTCGGGAGGGTCGGTCACACCGCGCAGTAGGCAGCAGTGCATCCTCGCTGGAGATGGCAAGGGCGGGGCCTAAAAGTAAGTTTGCCTCAGAATAGTATTTGCTGCTTGCTGAGATATGTGAGATATTATCGTGTGATTAATGAAGAAGTACCATCTGTGCCGTAAATCACCCAAACATTGTATCATCGGAAAACTGAAGGGCGAGCCTCCAGGATTTACTGTAAGGTACGGTGATAGCTATGGACGTGCTCAGAGACACTGGGAGCTGCAGTTACGAGAGAGCAAGACTGGAAACATGGCCTTCTTGTTTAGTGTAATTCTGAGTTCATACATCTTCCAAGTATGCTGATAAATATTCCAGTATTTATACGGCTTTTGAAATTGTCCCGGAGCCCACCGGACGATCGGCCACCAGAGTGTGTGCACACAGTGGTGCAGATTAGATGGCGATTCCATTTTCCTCCTTGTTTGGCATTCTTTTGCTCCCCTACAGAATTTTTCTAGCTTGTAACCTATATTCGGATTCATATTCTCTTCCCTTCCTCTCATCCACAACCGTTAGCTATTTCTTTACTTTGACCTTCAGCAGTTTTATCTGATTTTTACTCTACCTCTAAATCAAAACTAAGTAAAAATATAATAGCTCAGCTGACCTTTAAAAAGGAGTTAGTGAGTCTTTGTTAAAGGGTTCTAATATACTTTGTCGTCCAGTTCTCTCCCTCATCTGACCTTCTTAAACCTTTTATCTAATGAAGAAGAAAATGGAAAGCAAGAAAATAGAGTGATTCTGAAACCGGCTGAATGTTTTTGAGATATGTCACTCTCTCTCTCTCTTTAACCAAGACCTGCGTTCATGTCAATCTCAGTTCTTTCACAGCCTTAAGTTGCTAAGAATAACTTTTGGGCTTGAACGGTTCTAAGCGATCCCTTCCAATGGTGATAAGTGGAAGTGCATCTGTGAGATAAGGAGTAAGTAGTCAATGTAACGATTTTATAAAGTATTTAATTGCAAGTCAGTTGTATAATTTATTAGATTGCCCTGCATCGTGCTGAATATTTTGCTGATCAAAATCACCTGAGATTTCCTATAATGGTTTTTTTCTTTATGTGAACATGCTCCACGGGGTAGTATCACTATTGTTGAAATGAGAGTAAATATTTTCTACTTTTACATCACTTCACAAACTAATAATGGATTCAAATTTCCCATATATATTTTTCATACTAAACCCATATCAGAAATAAGGAAATGTTTCTTTTTACATTTTTAACATTGTTAAAAGGAAATTCAAAATTTCATGCTACATTCAATCTTTCCTTTTCTGTCTTTGTTTTAACAAGTGAGATGATTCATTTCTTAATGATTGTGGTCATTCTGCTTAAAGTATCTGAACTCTTGATTTATTCTCTCATAAGTTAATACTGTACTGGGAATGCATGTCAAATTTGATTTGTTTGAGACATTAATAAATTGAGCCTTTACTGCCTGGAATTGAAGCAATGGTATTATGGCTCAGAACTTATTATAAGAACATGAATGTCACCTGTGGAAAGAGCCGAGTGACTTCAAATTCTGACTATAACTTACTAGCTTTTCAACTTTTTTTTTTTTTAAATATAATTTTTTTTTTTTTTTTTTTGGCGGTACTGGGGATTGAACTCAGGATGCTGTGCTTGCTAGGCAGGCGCTTATTCCACTGAGCTATATCCCCAGCTCCTAGCTTTTCAACTTTAACACTGACATATGACCCATGTATGAAACCAGCAAGTGGAAACAAAAATAACACACTCCTCTGCGAATGCATCAGCATGTGTAAACTTGATTAAAACAATGCTGGCTACCTTTAATGCACATGAACAGACACTGTTAATGATCAATACGTGGAGAACACTTTTTCATATAGGGTGCTCTAAAGGTATCTTTAGGTATTTGCTCTCTGAGGATATTTAGAACCCTGACAATAAATATCTGGGGATTTTTAAATAATTTATACTTTTTATGTTGGAAAGGTTATAATATAAATTTTTAACTTAGGAAATTCATATTAAGGAATTGACAATCGGGGAGATATATGGCTTTCCTTTCAAGAAGTAGTATATCTCACACTTTCAGAACGATCCAGAAACATCATATAGACTATGAGTTTACAAGGGATGTGGTTCTTAAGCTTTTGTACTTCCCAAGGTAAAATGCAAACAATAAGGCGTACCTTTAGGCAATATGGAGAGAAAGAACGTGTCCTTTTTCCCCCATATTTACACGCCACAAATCAAACCTATGTTAGCTAGTCCCCATCTAACTGACTGTTCTCTGGATTTCCTTATCTCTGTGAAAGGGCCCACTGCATTCAGCAGGTCAACACACAGACACAGTAATTAAGCCTTGTCTTTTGATTCACCCTCAGTGTCTAATTCATTACCAATCTTGTCCATAACATTCATATTTTCTTTCTAGTATCTTAACTGTCTACTTTTACCCCTTCCACTGACACTGCCCAAGTCAGAGCCATCATCTTTTTGCCAATACGTTACCATCTCTCCAAGGGACATCTTTATGTCTGTACGTCTTTCCTTCACACCGCTGTCTATGTTATAACTAAGTCACAAACTAGAGAGAGTGTATTTTTACTTCACCTTTCAATGTTCTTCCTACAAGAACACCAAATACAGGCATTAACAACTGTAAGGTCTTCACATACTTGAACACCCAGTGAGAACTCAACTGACTTCTGATATACATATGTGTACATATATTCCCCTTTATCATTATTTGATAGAGGCTTATATTTATGTAAAAATGCATATATACATATTAAAATATGAGTTATGTTAAAGTATGAAAACATTAGTAAAACTATTTGCTATAACACATATATTAAAGTTGTTATTAGTATATAAAATAAGAAATGTCCTCAACTGTATCTTCCTACAATAAATAACAGGTTTTATTATATTTTCATTCTCTTTAAGTTTTTAAAAAAATTTTATAGAAAAAATATTTGAGATGGATAATCTTTCTTATTAATGGATAGAAGTATTGCTGAAAGTGTTTCTCTATAATGAAAATAAATTCTAGTGGACATGGTAGTGCATGCCTTTAAACTCAAGAACTTACGAGGCTGAGGCAGAAAGATCACCGTGAATTCAAGGCTAGTCTGGGCTACATAGTGAGACCCTGCTTCAAAAAAACAAAACACAAAAAACAATTAACAATTGTATCTGATATAGTAACATGAAGAACACCTCATAATTTAGCCATTTTTTCAATCAATAGGCTTTTAAAAAAATTTGTAATGAGAATTAATTTTTTGTGTGCGAAGCCAGTGCAAATGTTTGAAAAAGTAAAATGTATTAAATCTTAATTACTTTGGGTTCAGGGATGTCTGAAATGGCTAAAGTCACATGGACGCAATTTAAAACACCTACGGACTCATCTTTACTATGTTGTTGCTTCCAATTATGATGCCATGAGCAGCTATTTTTTCTTTTATTATTTTTAGGTGCCCAGTTACCTGTCACTATTCTAGATAATATAAAAATAATAGCAATATTGACACTAGGAATTATAGTGGAAGAGTTAACTATCTGTGAAGTTATCAGTACAATAAATATTTTCAAACCGGTATATTTAGTTGAGGTTATATAACATGTGCTGAGAGACAGTGTCACAGGAAGAACTGCTCGAGCGTCGGAGCGGGTGTAGGAGGCACACTGGGGATCGAGTGCCCACGGCACCAGTAGAAGGAGCAGGAGAGGGACTCCAGGCTAACTAACTGATCAGACTGGAAAAGGCGCTCCGCTCCTGAGAAGTACGGTGCAGTCTAACATAGGCCAGGAGGCCGGGGTGAAGATGCCAAACTGACCGAGGATCACATCCTGCAGCACTCGCTGTGCAAGTAAAGGACTCGCTCACCCTCTCTGTTTACTGTAAAGGGAGAGCTAATGAGGGGCTTTTCATTAAACACATAATGCAGTATTTCTACTTGGAGAATGGTCTCTTTTTAATTGGACCACTATTTCTGTGAAGAGTGCCTTAAAATAAGTCTAGAAATATTTGAGAAAATGGCAGTAAAATTTTGAACAAATGTTATAACATATTTGGGAAAACATGTCTTAAATGCAAATGTTGGTATCTTAGTGCAATCTACCTTAATTGTTAGGGTCAATGACTCAAACTGAGCTTAGGAAAGCTATTGGAACTGTCCTAAACATAGATTTCCTGAGGGAGTCCTATAGTTAGGTGATTTTTGGATTATTAAAAAAGATCTCATAGGTAAAGCAGATAAGAATTTACAAGGCTGCTCAGTTGCAAGTCTGGGCTTTGCTTCCCCTGAAATTCAAACTACTTGAAAAATCAAAGATCAATGAGATGACTAAAGAGCAGAGAAATCCACCCTGAAAGAGAAGAGGGCGTTCGCAGCTGTCGCAAAGAGCTGTCATAAAGGGACACAAAATGAAACTGGATTTTGGAATAATATTGGCAGTCTGAAAACGTGACAGGTTATGTTTGTGAGACCCTTAGTGTCATTATAAAATTTCAAAAGAAAAAAAACTCCAAGAAAGAAGGAAAAAGAAAGAAAACGAATAGAAGGAAAGGAAAGAAACAAAGCTTTTGATTGTAAGAGGGGAAGAGGGAGGGGGGAGGGGAGGGAGGGGCTGGAAGAAACACAGCAGCAAAACGTATCACGTACAAGTACAAATTCTCTAGGGTGAATGTTACCATTATGAATATCGAAAACATACAAATCAAATTTTTACAACCACCATAAGGAAAGAAACTGCAAACATGCAAATTGTTTATTTTAGATATTTTTACAGAATTCAGAAACCCTCCATGGAGTTCAGTTATTTATGCTTATGAGGAACATCAGTTAAATTTTCCCTGTAGATGAAGACAAGTAGTGATTTCTGTAGCATATCTATTTTAGTGCTATTCAGAGAATAAACTTACTGAGTTGAGAGTATAAACCTGGCACCCTTCATTGATATTTATCAAAGTAACATAACTTTAAAAAGTTTGATTAAATTGTGACAATTGGGCAGCGCCTCTCTGTTCTTTTCTTGAGAAATGTCAAGTGACAGCCTGAATGTTTCTTGGTAGAAAGCTCCATGCCTGGGATTACATCCAGATTTCTGACAGCTGTATATATCAAGTAAAGGGTGAAAGGTAGGAGACAGCTTCCAGAAATAATGAGGACTACATATCCGGTCGTCATCTTAAAACAATTTAGTTAGGGAGAGTTGGGAGGAAGCCAGGAACTGAAATAGAAGACGCAAGAATTAATGGAATAAGATAAGAGCTGTAAATCACAAAAATTTGCATGTCATTGGTGTTACACTGCGGGAAGATTGAACAGTGATTGACAATATACAGGCGTGCATTTTAGATGGAGTTCATAGATGCGATTATCAGCTCAAATGTATAGACTCAAGCATTTTAAAATAAGTTTAAATTAAAAGCAAATCAAGGCTTATGTGCTATACCAGTGAAATGTCTTGAGTTTTAACATCCAATGTGTATATTCACCACAGAGTTAAAGAAACAAAGAGATTTTTTTTTTTAATTAAAAATTAAGTTTTGAAAGAAATCTCAAGGGTTACTCAATACTTATCTTTTCCGAATGAATCTGAGACATTTTGTATGTATTTATTAAATAATGTATAGTTTTGACAAGATTAACTTTATAACGACTAACACATTAAGGGTGTTATTACACACGTTTTTCCTCATTCTTTATAAAGCCACTGTATGAGTAAATACAAGAAGGGATTTTCAAGGCTGGGAAATGGCTCAGCAGCACAGCGCCTGCCTGGGAAGTACAAGGCCCCGAGTTCCGTTCCCGGCACCAAAAAAGGAAAAAAGAAAGAAGAGGAGGAGGAAGTGAAGGGCGAAAGATGTATTTAAAATTTACATATTTCACATATGTGCATGTTATTTGTAAATTCTTCCATTTATTAAATTAATAGGAAACATTATGCCTATTTATTGATTACGTGCTGGGTTTTTTTTCTTTTTTTTTGCACTCTGCCATTCTTTGCACCAACTATGATAAGTCTCTGTATTTTTGTTCTTTTTCTTGAGAGAGAGAAAGCTGAAAACATGGGAGAGGTTGTTTGTTTAATTTCGCTTCGTCTTGGTGATGGTTTTATTCTTCTTGAAATAAGTTTGTGATATCTGATAAATGACTAGAAAGGCTGTTTTATTGCCTTCTGCTTTTGCAGCACACAGAAAGCATTCAATAGACCGCATGCTCACAGAGTCACAGAATGCCCTGCACACTTTACACAGGTTGGAAGCATTGGCTTTCCTGTTAAGTTGCAGCAATACGTTGGCACGAGAGACTTTTCTCTATGCTGAGATACTTACACTGCAGGTAGGATGATAATCATTTAAGAAGCTCTATCTTGCCTAGGGGTGTGTGTGGGCACGTGTGTGAAAACTTTTCTCCATTTCAGTCCAGGGAAGGTGGTTCCAAATATCAAACATTAAGCGAAAGGAAGATAAAATATTGAACCACATGTAAGACAACAATGCTTTTGCATTCTAACCTGTTGACTATCTAAGTACTACACAAAACATGGAATGAAGCATAATGAACGTGTTTTAAATAACAGATGTTGGAAAAAAAATGAAGAATAATCTACTGAAACCACCGCAGCTGATGAAAATGCTTACTGCCCAGATGAAAGGGAACGACAACAGGAGTGAATTGAAAGTAAGCAGAAATATTTTTTATCAGGACTCATCTGCTGCAAAGGGCTCCTGTACCCTACCCTAAGACAACAGGCTCCCGGCTGAAAGCAAAGGGCTTTTGCATCAATCTGATGAAAATGCCGCGGCAATCCCTGCCCCAGGCTTAACTACCATCACTGCAAATAGGAAACGCCCGGAAGAAAATATTGGCTCAAAGGGAGAAAAACGAGCCCCATGCACTCTGCGGGGCTGTGCTCCTGGCTTGGATTGTCGCCCCTTGTCCTTACAGGGGACGATCGCGGTAGCCTTTGGAAACACAACTTCAGTCCTGCCACTGCTTTCCTCAGGCGTGTAAATCCAGACGATTGACCCTCCAGGAGAGGGAATGAAGCAGGAAACAAGACAGGCAAACCGACTCTCCTCTCTGGTCTTCATTTATATCCAGGAAGCATTATTTTGTTAAGCAGTTTTTTCCCTGAGTCCTAGAAGGAATAAAGACAGAAGTGTGCTCTTGTTCTCCTGTGGCATACTACTGGGGAGAGAGAGGTGATTTTTAAAGAAAAATAGCTGGTCAATTTTCACTGGTGATGCTGCAGACTAGAGCACTGCTTATGACCTTAATTTTTAGATTATTCCCACTAGCCCGTACTGCTTCTGCCCACTTGAGTTAGCAAAAGAAACATTTAAACTCTGCAGTATAATAGAGCTATGAAAGAGAAATAGATGTCACCCACAAAGGGAGCTCCAGAAATGTAGATGTCAAGAACAAAGAGTAATTCTGTGATACTTTCCTTGTTTCTTTGATAATAAACATCCCAAGGAGTTTTGTAATGGTTTACTTAAAAGAAGGCCTTTGTAAGTTCTAAACCATTTGCTAGAGCAATAAATTGTTAAATTTTTTGACTTTTTGCTATAATATAATAGCATGGACTGGGTTATGTATGAAGGAGATTTTTAGCTTCTGATTCTAGCAGCTAAGATGCTACAGAGAGAAGTGGTGGCCTCTGGCCAGGGACTTCCTGCTGCATCCTGAAATGGCCAGTGGTAAAGTGCTGAGCCAGTGTATACAAAAGACAAACTACGAGATGTGCGCTTGCTCTTAGCGCATCTTTCTCCTGCCTACGCGAGCGACTCCTAAAATGCGAGCATCAAAGCGTTCACAGAGTCGGCCAGAGCCACTCAGCGATCCTTAGTCCCCACCTCCAGCATTGCTGCTTAGGGGTCAGACAGCCAACACTCACTCAAATGTTACTGGAAGATCAACAGAGTATTTTCATATTTTTCAATGTAGAAAAATGATTTGGTCCGGTATGTTTTGTTCTGACCACAGAAAATCTTCCTATTTTAAATTAAAGAAACATTATATAGTGAAGCATTTTTTAAAATTTTGTTTTGACTTGAAAGTTTACAAGGAATAATTCAAGCCTCTGTACTACCAAGTCACAGTAAATTGACCTGTAGGGGAACAAGTGATTATCTTTCCTTATCCATGGCTAGATCGATACGGCAGAGATGCAGGTAGCAAAAGACAGAGCAATAAGAGCAACGAATTTATTTAAGTTGTACAGGGAACTGGAGCCTTTGGAAATGAAGAATGAGAGGGTGAGGAAAACTGTATATTTTATTCCAAGTCTGATGACTAAGCAGACAGTTGTGGAAAGCGCAATTAACATAAGGGATATGATCTAATGGCTGTGCACTCCGGTGAGAAGGGCTTAGGGAGGCCTGTTCAGATTTCCTTTCTTCCCCGTGTAATGTTCCTTTTGTCTGGATATGAGACAGTGCCCTACAGAGATGCCGGTCCTCTGACATACGTTCAGAGTATGATCAGGGAAGTTTCACGGCCTACTTCAAAAGGCTAAGGAGCATCCGTTCCAGATTTCTGGCTCACTTGTGCAATTTCTTTAAATATTAAGCTGCAATTCCTGCAAAGCACATCGTGAACCTCATTAACTCTGTGCAGCAAGCATAACGTCAGTGTTGCTCATGATGACACGTGAGTTTCCGGGAATAATGTATGGGAGGAGAAAAATCAAATATTTTAATGAACTCACTCATGCTTTGAAATTCTTATTGCCCAACTTGTGCAATACAAAGCTCATGAAATGAAATTTTCCCAAAAGTTTTCACCAAATAGAACATTTCACCAAAACAGCTGAAGATGAGGAACAGCATTTACATTTTAAAGGCAGAAAAGGAATTTGTTAAAAGCACATTCACACATAGGACTCATGGGAACTTATTTTGAGAGAAATTTAAGGAAGGTGTTTTCACAAACCACTTGAAATTCCCTGCCTTGACTTCTCACACCATATGCTGCTTTTGGTTATTTTAAGGTCCCACATGTGCTTTGTTATTATCTCCCTTTGCGGAAGAGACTGATGTTTTCACTTATCATAATTCTTAATTTATTTAAATTGGGACTGTTGTAAAACATGTATTTTTATCATTTACATGAAAGTATCCTCTACTTCCAGTTTACACACTTATTTTTGACATAATAAATACAGATGCACTATATGAGCTTACCATGTACAGTATATATTTTGACATTAATGATCAAGTTCAGTTTTACTAATAAAATTCAAAACGATACATTTTCTACTAATTTGTATTTAACCACACAAATCTACGTTAAGTTAGATTTTCAGTTACTGTTGTTTACATTTATGACCAAACTATATTGCTAAATTCTTTCTTCATTTAACTGTCTGGATAGGCTTGGTTATACTATGATAAACAAATCCAAATTTACAGTGGCTTAAAATAGCACAGATTACTTTCTGCTTTTATTATCTGTCTTAGTTACTTTCCTTGTTGCTGGAACACGATCCCCAACAGGCACAAATTAAAGGAGAAAAGGTTTATTTTGGCTCGCACTTTGTAGAAATTCCATTTCAAAGTCAGCTAGCTCCAAGGTAGCATGGCAGGGTGGGGGAAGGTTGCTCCTGACTGTCGCAGCAGACAGAAAGCAGAGCAATCAGGGGAGGAGGAGGGGAGTCGGACCCTTCCGGGCCACGCCCATGGTGACGAGTTCCTCCAACAGGCTTCTCTACCCAGCATCACATTTAGCTCTGAACTCATCATCGGATTAATCCACTGATAACTACCATACCCCATGACCCAGTTACCTCCCCAAAGTTCCACCATACAATTCCTAATCCTGTGTTCATCTTAGGTGTGTCAGAGGTTCTTTTTTGTGTGGCTGTCTTACAGTGCAGAGCAGTCATGATCTGCTTGAGAAAACTGGTAGTCCTAGTGGACAGACAAAAAATACAGCAAAGCTAACTGCATCCTCTTTAACTAGAATTAAAGAGAAAAGCTGCAATATTTTTTAACTGTCCAGATTATAACATGAACATAAGGCCTATTTGTGAATTAAATTTGCATCTGCAATTGAAATACTAAAATCTCCCCATAGTGTGTCGGTGCATGCGTGTATGTTGGGGGGCCAGGTCATAAACTGAATGAGTATTAGGTCAAGATCAGGATAAGAACTTCCAGCATCCAGTACAGAATTCTGAGGCTAACTGATCCAGAATATATATCTGCCAAATGAATATTGCTTTGCTGTTTATGATTCAGCCCTAAATTTCTAGCTTAGTGAACTGAGCATACTTTCATCCATGTTAAGTAACTTCTGCTTATCCTATTTCCCTCTTATACCCACCCCACCCTTACTCTCTGTGGTATGTTC
The DNA here is from genome assembly GCA_004027595.1 of Dinomys branickii. Taxonomy (NCBI): domain Eukaryota; kingdom Metazoa; phylum Chordata; class Mammalia; order Rodentia; family Dinomyidae; genus Dinomys; species Dinomys branickii. The sequence continues at coordinate 3,784 of PVLD010006391.1, read as the reverse complement.
AGCAGCAGTACCCCCCAAAATAGAAAGCTCCGGTCTCTGTGCACTCAGCAGGGGGTTCTACACAGAAGATAGGCAAGACATGTCCAACAGATAGCAAAGGTCCAAAATGGAGATTAAAAAATGCAGAAATGGCTAGAACTGAGAATGATCAAGAAAGCCATAAATAATCAAGAAACCCCTTCTCACGTACCTTCCTGCAGATTTCTAACTCAGCCACTGCTAAAATTATGATCTACATGTGTCAAGATACATATCAGATTATCTTGTCTGGGCTGTACAGTCTTACTAGAATTTGTGGTACAAAATTACACTACATTTGGCTTAAGTGTCGTCTGATAGGACAGGAGCAAGTACAGCTGGTATTACTTTGGAATTTGTAAAGGATGCAGCAATGCATGACTAGATCTGGAAACTGTCAGTTGGGAGAAATGTAAGTAACCTAGTGTCAAAGGAAGCTGAGGGGATAAGAGGAGACGTAGGTAAGGATATGCACTTTGTGGATATAAAGAAAATTATTTGTATGTGAATATCATTTCCCTGGGCAGGGTAAAGTTTTGACCTTTCAGGATCAATCTTGGTTCTAGTACTCAAGCATTTACTGCTAGTGCTCAATACATACTTTCTGGATGAAGGATCCTAGATATGGCACATTCTTCTCTTCTGAATTCTTATGCAAACCACTTTGACCTCCATCAGATGAAGTTCTTTTTGCTTATAATCTATGGTTTTGACCTACTGATAAGACACTCCATGTGGTATGTTCCTGCTAAGAAATTTAATTGAGATCAGATTAGTTTGCAACAATTACCTAGATTAACATATTTGAGTAATCAGCTTAGCACTACCAGAACCATGAAAGCAAAGCAGATGGATTAAGAGAAAAGAAATAAGAACTTTCCCTCCTCCAAAGAGTAGGGGTTTAGAGCAAGTGTCATAATAATTTTTTGTATAATTTATAGCTGTCCTTCCAATTTTATGTTTTTGTGTTAGAATTGTTACATTTTCAGTGTATAGTGTTTTAAAGTTATAATTAGTATACTTTAAGCTGTGGGTGGTTATGCAATAGAGAAATCAAATAAAGTTTTAAAAATCAAGTTTTAACAACAACAGCAGTTCACACAATTAAGCTAACAATTCAGTGAACTGCATCTTTTACAAATTCCAAGCTTTAGCACGTCATGGGGTGACTTTATAGCCTGCTGCTTTCATATCCATGTTGGTATCTTGAATTAGTCAAGCATCTGTTTCCCCCATAAAGTCACAGATCTATTTTAAGCCCTTTGTTTTTTCTTTTACTATTGTGGTCTGATTGCTCTTGAATATTTACATAAATGAAAAGCATTTCTCTAATATTTTCCAATACTTTTTTCATGTCTGTTTTTTAATAATGAGCAGCTCTGAAAAAATGATTTTCAACTTAGAACTGTTGAGAGGAATATTTAGTGTTTCTATTTCTCCCCTTTCTTTCTTACGTTTTTTAAGGGAGAAAGTTATCCAGCGCAAATATAGGATTCATTCTGGGACAAAACTGAGTAAGTTAGCAGGGGGTCAGTGAGTGGGGTTTTCATAGTCTCACTGTCTAGGATCTGTACCATTTAATTTTCAGCATAAGGCACAGGTCATAAAGAGGGGTTAGCATAAGAAATCTACATTAACTTTCATCTGAATATTTCCAAAATACTTTAATATGATTGGAGGCATTTAAGAAAGCAAATTTACAAAACCACAATTTAAAATCCATATTTCCAACCTGTTTAAAAAAATTGCTCAAGACAATTTTCTTTTCGCTAAGTTATGATTTCTTAATAAGAATGAAACATATAAGTATTTTCCATGAAAATAGCTACATTTCTTAAATTCTAAGCATCAGGGGAAAAGAATTTTGAAATGTATTCCTCTTTATATTAAATACAATGATTCTATTTCTGAAATACTTCAGATTCGCAGTGGTAAGCTGACAGCCAAGTGAGTGGTACGAAAAGGTAACAACGGTCTTCAAGCGTCGTTCGCATGTCACGCCTGTCTAGCAGACAGCCCTTCCGTGGCTATTCCTTTTTGCCTTTTGTTATTATTGACATACTTTTCTTCGTGATTTGGACAAAGAGTAACCCCTCCAAAAAAATAATGTGTGCAGCCATCAGGAAGGTTGGAGTTCTAAAACTATTTTCTAGTTAGATAAATAAAAATAGACGTTAACAATATACCGATGGACAGAGAGCTTTAAAACAAAGGAAATATTACACATGGTCTACCGTCCCAAAAGAAAGTAACCAAAGTGTTCAAATCAATTACAAATAGCAATTTTAGAAAGGATTACGAAAACCAAGAGTGATGCTTGGTACATTTTACCAAGACCACAAAAATTCTGACCCGTAGCTAATTCTCTATAGCTTGGTGTTTGTGGGGAAAATCAATTAAATTTAGCTTCAAGGACTTACTGAAAGGCTAAGAGGGCAGAAAGCAGAAAGACGACTGCGGGGGCAGCTTAGAGTGTTATTACTTACGTTATTTTAAATAATTTTATACAAACCTGGTCAGAAAGACATTAATCATAGATGAAGAATTTCAAACTTGCCTATAAGCACATACTCACACCCAGGGAGAGGTTTCCTTCACTCTGGGCCTTCTGTTTTGGGGAGCTATGTATGCATTTACTCACCGTGAGACTGAGAGAGAAGCGCGAAAAGAACAATCACATGAAAGCCAAGGGCGGGAGTCGCTACGGAGGCTTCGTCTTCTTCCAGACTGGGGCGTAGCTGTGACGAGGTAGTGAGAGAAACGGATAGAATAACAGTCTTTGTGTTTAGCATTCAAAATAAATTGGCAGTTTCTTGAGGAAACAGCAGAAAATAGGGAGAATGAGGAGGCTGCCGCTGCGGACACTAGGGATCCGTTAACTGTGGCCTGCCCGGTCACACACCGCACGCTCGCTCTCCACGCTTTGGAGGAGGAGCTCAGTAATCTTCCCAGCCATCTCATTTCTTCCAGGTTCATTGTGTCAATTACTGGGATAGTCCCTGATTTCTGCATAAGCCAGACAGGGTGGGCCGGGAACAATTCTGTGGGAAGCATAGGAATAGGCCAGATGTCAAATGAATTCAGCCCTCCCTGGACATTTCCTGTGTTCACTCTTCTTGCCTAAGTCTAGGTGGGTACAAACTTCCAAGGAGATAGTTTGAGAATGTGCTGCAAAATGTTTAAAGCATTCGTTTCTTTTCTTTGTGAATTCTAATTCTGCCACACCGTAGAAAATCAATGACTGACTACATGCGCAGAGATACACAGAGACATAATGGGTGTGTATTCATGGGTACAAATCATTGAGCACGACTGAGGAAAGATATTATATTCCTGCGTGAGTGCAAGATGGTAAAACATAGAGTAACTGATAATTATGATTCATAATCATAGCGCTATACATTGCTGAGAGAAAGAACAAGCTTCAGACATTATGGTCTAGTTTGTAATGGCTTCTAGAGGTGGATGGATCGATGTGAGGAACAGAAATGTGGATATGGAATTATAACAAAACAGTTCTTTAATGAGTCATTAATTACTTAAAACTGTTTATTATCCTAAACCACTGTCAAAATGGATCATAGACCTCAACATCAAAACAGAAACTCTAAACCTACTGGAAGACAAAGTAGGTAAAAATCTGGAAGACATAGGAGTAGGCAGAGTGTTCATGAACAAGAACGAAGCTGCAAGGGAAACACTTCAAAGAATCAATAATTGGGACCTCATCCTACTGAAAAGTTTTTGTACATCTAAAGAAATCACC